>CAJHUC010000993.1:0-62399 GCA_905146915.1 Ostreobium quekettii | reverse complement strand
GCGCAGTATTGCTCACAGTTCTGCGGTACGCAGTTCAGAGGCTGTTCGTATGATGGAGGAGCTTCAGCAAGCTCGTTTAGAGGAACAGAAGAACTTCCAATCTCGACTGGAGCAGTTGGAGACTGCACTGAGGCGACAAATGAGTATCTCGGATGGAGCGGTGAAGAGGCTTGGTTCAGTCCAGCAGGAGCTGAACACCGCTCAGAGCGAGTCGAGATCGCTGAGGCAGCAACTTCAGGAGTCGAGTTGGAAGTTGTCCAACCTTTCCGAGCAGCAGACACGAGCACAGCAGGTGTAGGATCAACGGTCAGCGGAGGCATCTGCTCGCGAGACGACCATCATGCAGCAGGCAGAGCAGATTGTGGCGCGTTTTGATCAGTTGCAGCGTCAGGCATCTGGGGGTCAGGCTAGCACTTCACAGCCTGTTTCCACACCCAGGACGACCCCGCCTGAGCCCATGCAGATAGAGCCTTCAGCCCCATCTGCACAGCCCTGGGTGTTCTCTCAGCCTTTGGAGAAGGCTCACGAGTCCTTATTCAACATGTCAATCAAGCCACCCGAGCCACCGGCGTTTACAGGAGACAGAGATCAGGACATTGTCTCTTGGTTGAACATGGTGAAGGATTATTTGGCTCTTGTTCAACCAAGTGAGATGCAGGCAGTGTCCTACGTATTCTTCGATTGCAGAAGAACGCCAGGTGTTGGTGGGAGGCGGAGTTGGCTTCGCGAGGCGGACATAGGCCCGACACGTTGGAGGAGCTGATGATGCTCTTGCGGGCCCAGTTTGAGTCACCGGTACGTGAGAACAGGGCTCGAGCTGAGTTGTTGAGGTTGCAGCAGAGGTCGGCAGAGACAGCGAGCACGTACATGGCTCGCATGAAGACATTGTTAACAAAGGTCCCTAGATATGACTACAAGACATCACTACAACAGTGGATATTGGGGTTGAGGCAGCCTTTCAGACTAGAAGCGGCAAAGGCCTACCCTAAAACTCTTGTGGAGGCAGAGGCCCTAGTTTGCAGACTTGAGGATGCCATGGAGTTCTGCAAGGGCGGACGTGAGGATTCGTCCAAGCAGAAAGCTTCAGGATCAGCCAACCAGGACCAACAGAAGAAAAAGAGCCAGCGATACAGGCAGACGGGTGGACCAAGGGATAGTGGGAAGAGTTCCCAGCAGCAGCAGCCGCCAGTACAGAGGAAACAGTTTTCTCCGCCACGACAGTTCACCAGTCAGTATCCTTCGACCAGTGGTCAGGGGCAGACTAGTCGCCAGCCCTATCCCCCACATCCCTCAGGTGTTGTTACATTCCCTCCCAACACCAGGAGGAACGATGGGTCTGACCATCGTGGAAAGGGCAAAAGCGGCCAGAGGAAGCCCAAGGTGGCAGTGCTAGCCACCAATGAGGAGTTGAGAGGTTTGGCTGATCAGTTGGATCAGGAGGCTGCACGGCAGGCAGCCGGGTCGGATTCCGATGTTTCCCCATGTCCGAGGTCGGGAAACTGACTGGCTCCCGCTCTGGCCAGTCAGGACTGCATCGGGAGCTTTTGGGACAATCTGGTCAGAGGGGTTGTACCCAGTATCATACGCTCAGCTACGGACAGAGGAAGCGCCATAGGAGACGGGGGAAATGGAGGCGCAGGAGGGAGAGACGACGGTACCGTCGGAGACGCCGAGTTGTAGTATTAGTCTCAGCACGACAAAGGGAGGTAGTACCTTCAAAGTCCATTTCATTCGTGGAGAGGACCCCTACGTCGTTGATTTAGAGGATTGGGACGACACCGGTTTCTGCTGAGGGCACCCCAGACCCTAAACCGAGTGTACAGGACCACCTGCTTCTGGTGGTGAAGGCGGTGGTGAACGGCACATGTGTGTCAGCACTAGTGGACAATGGCGCTAGTCGCTCCTTCGTCAGCGACCAGTTAAGGACCCGTCCACCATTGCATTTCGTTGGGGCTTATTCTTCGTTGGAACTTGCCAACGGAGAGACAATAGTCTCCACCGGGATAGCCCCAGATGTGCTGCTATGTATCGGGTCGGCACAGAGTCGTATTTCACTTACAGCTGTGCCCATGATGGAGGGGATCCAGGCCATCCTTGGACGGGATTGGCTTGACATCGTGAATCCCCTGGTGGATTGGAGGGCAAACTCCTTGGTGATCAGAAGTGGTGATGATTTAGAGGTGATCAAAGGAGTTAAAGTGGAGAGTGCGACTCAGTGCCAGATTACTGACAGAGGTCTACCCGGTCTTCAGCGCAGTTTTATGTTCCTCAGAGACATGCCAACTATGCAGAACTGGAGAGAGCAGTTCGCCCGACTGAGCTCACCCACATTTTGGGAATATGAGCCGTCTGCACAGTGGACGCATGTGGATACAGGGCGGACATCGCCGAGACGGCAGATGCTCCCCAGGGGGGAGTAGTTGACATGCAAAATCCGGAGAAAGTGGATTCCCTATCTCCAAAATCGTCAGGGGTGAAGACCACAAGAATAAAAATCGATTTCATGTCGATGAAACAGGCGGTGAAATGGGCCAAGAAGACAAACGAGCCCATGTTCTTGTGTGTTCTTCGAGCCAATTCAAAGCCGGATGATGGGAGTAAGAGGAGAAAGGCCAAGGCAGGGGCAGCCAAGGGCAATACAGAGGGTGAGAGACGCCGAACATTTCGGCAGTCCAAACCAGTAACCCAGGAGGTACCTGTAGAGCAGGTGATACGGACGAAGGTGGAGGAGGCTGATCCAGCCATCAGGGATAGATTGGCAGAAACATTGGAGGAATACAGAGATGTCTTCCCTGATAAGCTTCCACATGGGCCTCCGCCCAAACGAGTCATCGATCATGAGATTGAGACGATACCAAGGGAAGCACCGCCTCACAGAAGTCCTTACAGACTGAGCAGTGCTGAACTTGACGAGATGAGGAGACAGATCGATGCACTCTTGGAGCAGGGCTGGATCCGACCGAGCTCTAGTCCGTATGGAGCTCCAATCTTGTTCATCCCAAAGAAAGACAGGAAATGGAGGATGTGCATCGACTACCGGGCTCTGAACAAGATTACAGTGAAGAACAGGTACCCTCTACCGAAGGTCGAGGAGCTATTAGACCGACTTCACGGAGCACGCTACTTTACAAAGATTGACCTCTCCTCTGGTTATCACCAGATCAGAGTGAGCGCGTCGGACATTCACAAGACGGCCTTCGTGAGTCGCTACGGCTCCTACGAGTATTTGGTTATGCCCTTCGGATTGTGTAACGCCCCGGCAACGTTCCAGAGGATCATGAACACAATCCTGCGAGACGGCCTTGACCAATTCGTATTGGTGTTCCTCGACGATATCTTGATATACAGCCGGACATTAGAGGAACACATCAGACACATCCGGGCAGTGTTGGATCGACTTCGGTCGGAGAAATTGTATGGACATCTCAAGAAGTGTGAGTTCTTCAGGACTGAAGTCGAGTACCTCGGGTTTGACGTGGGGGCAAACGGTGTGAAGCCCTCATTGTCCAAGGTCGAGGCAATTCTGAATTGGCCTACCCCTGAGAGCGTCACAGACATCCGATCCTTTTTGGGGCTGACAAACTTCTACAGGAAGTTCATCAGGTGGTTCAGCGAGATCGCAGCCCCACTGACAGACCTCACGAGGAAGAATAGACAGTGGAAGTGGAGTGATATAGAGGAGCAGGCATTCAACCGACTAAAGACAGCTATGGTGACAGCACCCGTTCTTCAGCTACCAGACTTTGACCGAGAATTTGTGGTAACAACGGATGCCTCAGAGGTATCAATTGGAGCCATCCTGCAGCAGGACTTCGGTAGTGGACTACAGCCTATTTGTTACAAGAACCGAAAGATGAATCCTGCTGAGACTCGGTACAGTGCCTACGAGCGGGAGTTATTGGGCATTGTGTGGTCGGTTGGAAAATGGAGGCATTACTTAGCCTGCAACCACTTCACTATCAAGACGGATCATGACAGTCTCAAGAACTTGCCAAACCAACCATCGGTTAATAGGAGGGTTTGGAAATGGGTTCAGATCTTGCAGGGATATGATTGTGACATTGTCCACATTCCGGGAAAGGACAACCCTGCAGACTTCCTGTCCCGTCGGAGTGTCCAGGACATTCGCAGTATGGTGGATGTGCGGGCGCAAGAAGAGTCGTTGGTCCAGAGATTGAGGTTGGGAGAGGATGATCAGTCTGATGATGCTATACAGAGGAAATTGGATGACGTATTTAAGAAGTCCAAATTGGAGATTCCTACGACAGAGGGAACCGATGAGGGAATCCATTCTTTATTCGTGACATCCACGCGAATAACTTTGGATACGTCTCTGAAGGACCAGATAGAGAGAGGGTACCAAGAGGACGTGCGATAGGACGATATTATAAGACAACTGGATTCGTCCCAGGTACAGACCATTCGTGTAGGCACCCATGTCTATCGGAAGGCTCATAGATTATTGGAGGTGCACAGCAGAGAGGAGGACACAAAGGTACACCGTTGGAGAATGGTTATACCCGATGTACCGGAGGTTAAGAGGAGGATCATGGGGGAGCTACATACAGTTCCCTACTCCGGACATCTGGGATACCACAAGACGCTCAAGAAGGTCCAGCAAAACTTCTACTGGCCAGACCATACAGTGGACGTTAGAGACTTCGTTCTCGGATGTCAGGTCTGCCAGATGGAGAAGAGCATCCATAGGGTACCGGCAGGACTCCTACAGCCATTGAAACTCCCTGAGGAGAAATGGGTCGACGTCAGCATGGACTACATCATGGGATTACCAGTCAGTGAGCATGGACACGATGGAATTCTGACAGTAGTGGACCGAGCTACGAAGATGGTACACTTGATACTGGTGAAACAGACCATTACGGCAATGGAGACCGCTCGGCTCTACTGAGACAACGTTGGAAAACACCATGGAATTCCACGTTCCATTGTTTCGGACAGAGATCCCAGATTTGTGTCCAAATTCTGGCGAGAACTTTGGAGAGTATTCGGGAGTCGGCTGAGGATGTCCAGTGCACACCACCCACAGACCGATGGACAAACAGAGATAATGAACAGGGTGGTGGAGATGGTCCTCCGATGCACCATACACGAGTCTTCGTCAGAGATAGTGGACTGGGAAAAATACCTCTCAATAGTGGAATTCGTTATGAATAACAGCGTCTCCCAGTCTACGGGGTACACGCCATTCTATTTGAACTATGGTTATGAGCCGTGTACACCCATTGGCTTGATTCGGGATGCAGACACCACACGTATAGAGGGTGTCAATGTTTTCGTATCCCGAATGCAGAAGACTTTCAAGAGAGCAATGCAGTATGTCCATCAGGCTCAACAACGACAGAAGTCTCTCGCTGATCAGCGGCAAAGAGAGCAGGTGTTCCACAGTGGAGATCAGGTGCTTCTCAGTACACAGCATCTGACATTGAAGAACGCACCTGTTAGCAAGCTGAGGAGGAGATTCGTGGGCCCATTCTTCGTGACCCGGAGAGTTGGACCAGTGGCCTACGAATTAGATCTTCCCACTTCATGGAAGATCCACAGGATTTTTCACACAAGCTTGCTACGACCATTTCGGGTATCGAGGTGGACACCCGCTACAGTTGCTGAGACAGAGGACGAGGTTGAGCCTGAAGACGACGAGCCCTACGACATAGAGAAACTTCTGTGGTGGCGTTGGAGAGGACCCAGTCAAAGGAGGGTCAGAGAGTACTTAGTCCTTTGGAAGGACTGGTCAATCGACGACGCTTCCTGGGTGCCGGAAGAAAATTTTGATCACCCAAGGGAATTGAGGAAAATGATCGCCCGGTACAAACCCATTGAGGACCTTAGTTAGGTCTACAATCGGGTAATAGTAGAGAGTACTGATTTATGGGAGTCAGTGTTTTCGAGGGCGAAAACTTTCCCCAAGGGGGGAGTAGTGTGACGGAATTACTTGGGGAGATCATTTACTCCCTTAACTTTTCCCCCTGTTCCCTGAGGCCTCTTATTGGGAACATTATAGTTTTAAATTATGTTAATTGGCGACCCAATTAAAGGCCCTAGTAGATGGGATTAGGGCCTTGAGGAGGCACTCTGGTATTTGGGTGATTTCTGACCAGCTGCAGTACTTATGGCAGCTTGGGGGAGCGGCTGTACTGAGCACGAGTGTTTTGGGTTGTTTTTGGGCCCACGGCGGGCGACCCGGGACGCGGTACGCCCTGCCGCACAAAACGGATGTGGTTTGAGTCATCAGTAATCTTATTGCTTGCCGATTCTGGCAACCACCTCCGGATCGCGTGGATCGGACCACAATCCGGCGCGACCGAGCTCGCAGCATCCCGGCCTCCATCGCCACGCACTCAGCGACCTTCCAGGGATCTAGGCCCACCACCTCGGAGTGCAACGAACGCCCGCCCTGGTCAAGCCGCGGCCAATCGCGGCCGCGCGGGCCATTCCGGCCATTCGGGCGACAAGGCGGCGGCGCAACGCGCGATTCGAAAACCAGCACCCCATCAGTGCCCCTGAGTGCACAATAATGAAAGCTTTGGCAATTGCCCATTGTTGAAGTTGGCCATTTCCAGGCCATAAATGACGTGGCAAACGACTACATCAACTTCATCCGCCCAGCATTATCGCTCAAGAATTATAGCACCACCGACCGATGACATTAGTTACTTCATCAGTACATATTGCGGCTGAACACACCGGCAGCTTGAGGAGCAATCAAAGCATTACAATTCAGCCAGAACTGTCCAAAAGTCAAGCCGTTCAGCGACCACAGTTCCAGAATCCGCCCCAGTATCCAGTAATAGTACTCTCCACGACCGCCCAAGCATCAAGGAGCACGGTTCCAACCAACTTTGGTACCCAGCATGGGACAACGTCATCATTCCACATACCAACAATCCATCAAACGACCAGTCCGACATCCAAACACAGACCAAGACCCAAAAGCGGCAAAAGCGCACAGCAGCGCTCCCCCGCACCCTGCTCGTCCTGCACTACGCGCCCTACACCCCACTCCCACCGCTCTGCAGCCGTTTAGCAGGTTCCCCGCAGCCATGGTCTCGGCATATGTTGTGAATTCTGGTGGATCCAGTTGTACTGGTGATTTCACTTCATTATGTTGTACTGCGATATTGGGGTGAGACTTGGGTTTACTAGATACACTAGGGGAGTAGTGTGTCTATACTTTGATTAGCTGCCGTTTGGCTAAATGAACACCTGACTACAATTGTGGTTCACGCTTCCAATTGTAAGATTCTTTCCAAGTTCCCCGCTCGCTCTCTGCGTGCCCCTCGTGGGCAGGTCCTGGGGCGCACCCAATAGGGTGCGCAACAGTTGGTTTCGGAGCAGGCGGATGTCGGGGCTTCCGCGACGCCCCCCTCCCTCCCTTTCCTCTCGCTTGATCGGCGGCGGTGGCGGGCGCGCATTGCCCGCCATCGCCATCGCCCCCCCCCCCCCTCCCATTCCCTCCCAATCGCCGAGCATCGTGGAGGATCGCGGGCCAGACGCTCGGGCAAGGAGCGGCGAGGCGGCCGCGACGTTCCGCAGCGGGCGCGCGGCTTGGCGAAGGCGGCGCGCGTCCGGGTGGCCGTGAGTGCGCAGGCCAGGCGCTGGTGGAAGTGGGCCCGCAGCCAGGGCCGCGGGGACCCAGCCGGACACGTGACCGGCGGGCCACGCGCGGTGTGACGTGGCGGGAGCCGCGGATGCTCCGCCCGGGGCGTATACTGCCGCTGTGCGCCAGCGGAATGACGTGAAGTGGTTGGCGGTGAAGGGAATGACCAACGGTTCTGATGTGGCACCCCCAGAACCTACGATGACGGGACGCGCATTTGGGCGCAGCACAGCACGGGCCTGCTGCACATTCCCATCGCGTGCTGCAATGTGATGCAGTGCGAGTGGCAGGAGTGCGCAGTGCGATTGGCAATCGCCATACGGCGAGAGGGGGCAATCGGCCTGTGCGAGTGTGTGTTAGAGGTGGCCACCCGGATCCGTTAATAGCAGACGAGGGCGCCCTCCGTTAAATATCCGTTAATTTAGCGGACCCCGCTCTCTCTGTTGCTGACGTGGCACGGATGGCAGCGGACGGCAGGCGCCAATCAGCGGACTCTGCAGATTCCGCCTGGGCGTTAACGAATATTCTCCAACGGACCGGAGGCCGTGTACCCCATCCGCTAATCTAGCGGATGACAGCGGATGTGTGTACCAAATCAGTGGATGACAGCAGAGCCCAGGCAGCAAGTACTGATTTCCGAATCTGGGGATCGGGTTGATTGCCAGCGTGGCTCAGCCAGGGTCCACATACAGCGGACCTTGGCGGTGACTGCGCACATAATTGGTTGCCCTCCGCCGTCTCCTGCCCCTGCCGCCCCACGAGCCACCATGGACCCAGCACCTGCTCGGTCAGCAGGTGAGGCATACCGCGCCCACGGGCAGCATAGCCAGAAGCCTGAGGAATGCCCTAAGTACCGCCGACCTGGCGGGAAATGCCGGGCCGCGCGGGGGAAGGGGGGTCTCGGATGATCTGTTGGCCAAAAACCTGTGCGTGGCCGGATGCAATCCGCCGGTGATGCACAGGCATAGCGCGCTATCTTGCTTTCTGGCCAGGGCAACGCCCTCAGTACCGCCTGCTTTGGCGGGAAATTCCGGGCTGTGGGGGGTGTTGGGGGGTGTTTGGGGGGGCCTCGGATGATCTGCTGGCCGAAAACCTATGCGTGGCCGGATGCAATCTGCCGGTGATGCACAGGCATAGCGCGCTATCCTGCTTTCTGGCTAGGGCAACGCCCTCAGTACCGCCTGCTTTGGCGGGAAATTCCGGGCCGTGGGGGGTGTTGGGGGGTGTTTGGGGGGGCCTCGGATAATCTGTTGGCCGAAAACCTGTACGTGGCCAGATGCAATCCGCCAGTGATGCACAGGCATAGCGCGCTATCCTGCTTTCTGGCCAGGGCAACGCCCTCAGTACCGCCTGCTTTGGCGGGAAATTCCGGGCCGTGGGGGGTGTTAAAAGGGGGGGGGTTCTCGTATTATCTGTGGACTTTGAAAACCTGGATGTTGGCGGATGCATTCCGGCGAGTGATACGTGGGCATAGTGTGGGCTTCTGCTTCTGGCCGCCTGCTTTACTGGGAAATTCTTCCCCCGGGGGGGCGGATTATGTGTGGACTTTGGAAACCTGGTGGCACATGGCCGGGTGGGAAGATCATGGCTGGGGTTTGACTTCATTCCGGGATTTTGCCTGCGACCCTCACCAACTGTGTTGCAGGTGGTACCAACGCTGAAACGGAAAGCAAGCAGGGGCGCCTTCGACAGGCAGGACGTGTAGGTGCGGTGGACGTGTACCTCTGTGCAGCAAGCCTGAGTGCCGCCTATTGTGGCTGGGTGCTATAGGGAACATCACGGGAAGTCGGGTACAATCGCAATCTTGACTCTAAGGCCGGTAATCCAAGGCTTGAATGCCTCTGGCTGGAAACCATGCATCCATTGGGGCACCTACTGTCCTACGTATAAGTTGGAAATATACTTAACGTTGTGTGTGGTGCTGCAGCCTCACCAAGCTGCGTCAGTGCAGATCCAGAAACCATCGGGAGGGGGATGGCGAGCGCAGAGGAGCAGCAACACGAACCCTCACTTGGTGAGTGGATTACCGTTTACACTTGCAGAACCGTATTTTGTTGTTGACTTTGGCGGCTGTGGCCATGTGTGTTTGTCGGTGTGTAGGGCACTGCACCATTCTGGCATGGCCACCTCGTTGGTGGTAGTACCCGCCGTCACCTGGCTGGGGAAACCTTGGCAGTTTGTTCCTTCCATGTGGCCATGCATTGCACAGGGTGCACCACTTGTCGCTGCAATACCCATCGTCTTTGCTTACATGCCACCAACATTATTTGGCAGTACCCACCGCCACCTGGCTGGGGAAGTCTTACCACTTTGTTACTTTTATTTGGCTACACACGGTACAGGGTGTGCTGTATGTCCCTGCAATACCCATCGCCTGTTTTTCCTTATGTGGCATGACCACTTTGTGGCAGTACCTGCCGTCACCTGGTTGGGGAAACCTCAACACTTCGTCCCTTTAGGGGGCCGTGTATTGTACAGGGCGTGCTGCATTTCTCTACAATACCTATTGTCTTTGCTTCGGTGCCACCACCAGTATGTGGCAGTACCTGCCGTCACCTGGCTGGGGAAACACCGTATTCTGTTCTTGTGTTAGGTCGGAAGCGGCCCCTGAACAGGGGCCAACGTTACAAGGATGGTCGAAAGCGCCGGCACAGACACAATAGAAAGGGGGGAAGGAGACATGCAGGGGTGAAAGTCAGGCGGCGGATAGAAGCTGTGCGCGATAGGGAAGCCCTACCAGATAGATTAGAGGAAATACAAGAAGCGGGGTTGGGTGGCCTGCCCTCAGGGGTGTGACGGCCCATACAAGACCACCTCGCCCCCAAGGACAGGCCCGATTAGCCGCCGTAAGTGGATACATTAATAACGCATTGGGGGGGGGCAGAAGGGGCACGGTTATGAAAGGAACAAAACGAGAGACAGAACCCCCTCCAGTCTTGGGGAGAATGGCAGAAGCGTCTCAGGCAGGAACGCAAACAAGTGGATATGAATCGCCGGGCTGCTTATAAAACACGTCAGTGCGTGGCTATCATAGATTTGGTGCTGCACCGGGGGGAGCACATGGTGGGGTACAAGTCTATTAGCAGAAAATATAGAATAACTGAACCGTCGCTAAGACGCCTGGAAGAAAGACTCCTTGAAGACGATTTTTTTTCACAGGTTGGGTGGGAGTTCAATGTCATGGACTCCGGCCTCCTAACAGGGAGTGACTCGGAGACTTCCTCCGATTAGTTTTTTTTAACAAAACAATCTGATTGTGAGGTGAAGTCCAAGTACCACCTGCCACCGGCAAGGAAGGTGACATTTGCTGAACAATCCATGGTTGTGAGACGCTTTTCTGCCTTTATTTCACAGAAGGAAGTGTGCATGTAATATCTCCTTGTAACATCTGAAAACCATTGTCGAATATATGTTCAGCAGCCAAGAAAAAGGAGATTTTTGATTGGAACCCTTGCATTTGCCATCTGTTAAATACCGTAGTCAAGGCCGCTTTCCAAAATGTGAAAGAGTTTCAGCAGCTCGTCGAACCGCTTCGCGAATTGGCAAGTCATTTTCACAAATCGCCCCTTGCTTGGAAGGTTTTCCGCTGCGTGCAAAAGAAGATGCTAAAGGAGGAAGTGGCCGGTGATGTATCATCAGATGATGATGAGGAGGATTACTCAGGTGTAAGGGAAGAGGATGATGTTGCTGAGTTGGCCGATGATCCTGATGCAGATCTGACGGTCCCTGACAATGAAATGGAGCAGGCTTGTCCAAAGCGAATATTGCGTCTGGGGACTTGGTGCCCGACGAGGTGGAACAACATGTATTTTTTGATTAAGAGGGCGGTTTTGTTGGAGAGAAGCATCCGCGAGTATACAGCAAACGCGAGAATTCCTAGGATCATTATACCAGCAGCTGGGTGGTGCATTTTCAAACAAGTGCTGCCAGTCTTGGAGTCCATAAGGGAGTTGTCTGAGCGATGTGAGGGGGACAAGTATATTACCATATCGGATGTCCTCTATAATGTTTTGAAGTTGCTGTACGACCGGCTGTATGTCAGTGACACCGATGCACATGCAAAACCTGTGTTGCTTGAATTCACCTCTGAGTTCACAAGAAACTTGTGTGCGGATTGTGATAATGTCAACCTAATATACAACTGGGCACTAGCGGCGGCTGTGGACGGAAGGAGGAATACATTGCACTGGATAAGGAGGATCTGGAACAACGCTGACGATTGGCCAAATTTGGTGGAAGAATATGACACCCTGGAAAAGTTCCAAGCGATGTTGAAGAAAGAGATGACGGCATTGGTGAGTTCAGTTCTGATTTGTGGCCTTTGCCTTTGTAAATGTGTGCATCCAACTGTGGATAGTTTTGGCCGGTACCAAGTGTCCTTTGTGCCTTTGCATGCACGACTGTGCCTGTTGTGTTTTTCGCCTTAAACGGCCGTCTCCTGGGATCACTTGGCTGCATGGGGTGCCTACTTTTATATCTTGCTTGTGTGACTAACAGTGTGCATATGACTTCTGCAGTTGAGGCACATGGTGAAGGTGCCCGAAGTCCATTCCTCGGGCTCATCATCCGAAGAGGATGCAGCACAGGCTGTGCAGCAGAGTTGGCTAGACGCGGCATCACCCCCACCTAAGGGACCACTATGTTTCCGACGATCAAGACGGAGAAGACGGGGCCCATGCTCCCCACTGCACATGGACCCAGTGGAGGCTGAAGTCGAAAGGTGGTTTGATTTGAAATGGACACCAGCATGTGAATATCAAAAAAAATGGAGTGCTGGGGATTGGTGGGGCGAGAATCACACCAGCTTCCCCTTGGTGGCCAGGCTTGCACGTCGAATATTAGCAACACAGGTGGGTGAGTACAACTGGCTGTGCATATATACCAAAGTGCCCTTATGTGAAATATGGAGTTGAAAGGAAGGAAAGAATTGAATACCTTTGGTTGTGTTGCAGGTTTCCAATGCCAGCAGTGAATGCTCATTTTCCAAGTTTGGTTTTATTGTGATGCCAACTAGCTATGCATATATGCCACAGAGCCCTTATGAAGTTCACAGGCTGAGAAGTACCGAGTATTTTTGGTTGTGTTGCAGGCCTCCAGCGCCAGTAGTGAACGCTCATTTTCGAAGGCTGGTTTAATTGTGACGGCCAAGCGCATGGTGCTCAGGCCCGAGAACGTGGATCATTTGAGCTTGCTAGGGTGGCAGATGGCAGAGAGTGGATGGTCGCAGCAGAAGCTAGTGCATCGACGCAAGAAGGGAGGGAAGGGAGGGAAGGGAGGAAAGGGAGGAAAGGGAGGGAAGGGAGGGAAGAGAGGGAAGGGAGGGAAGGGAGGGAAGGGAGGGAAGGGGGGGAAGTAGTGACTTTGGATTCCAAAGTTTGGATCACCACCGGTGACCACCCTCGCTGCCCCGGCGTGGAAACTGTGGAGTACCGCCGCAGCGAGGGTGCGGTACCATAGAGATAGAAGATAAGATATCATGACTTGTAATATTCCGTTGTCCTGTGTTGAAGTGCACACCTTGAACACACTATGTTGGAGTGGTGGATGAATTTGGGTATCATATAGATAGAAGAAAATTTTATTCAAGAGATGCGTCCCAACAACTACTGCGATTGGTGGATAGACTTTACAGTCGCTGCCCTGGCGTGGAAACTTCTGGAGTACTGCCGCAGCGAGGGTGCGATAGGCAGAGATGGAAGATAACAAATCACGACTCGTACTATTCGTTGCCCGTTTTCATGTATGTTGAACGGTTGAACTTCGACGTACTATATTGGAATGGTGGATGAACTTGGGGTATCATATAGATAGAAGAGATTTTCTGTGAGAAATGTGTCCAATCGCTAACTGCAATTGGTGGATGGGCTTTACACTCGCTGCCCTGGCGTGGAAACTGTGGAGTACCGCCGCAGCAACCCATCATAATTTGAGTTGCTGCAAAATGGAAACCCCTTGGCAACTTCGCCTCGACCTTGCCGTGGCTGGAAAGCAAGTACCTATGGGTAATAACAAACCAAAATTATTAATCAACGGATATTTTGTTGCGGACCGGACGCCGCACACATCATCCGTTAATTTAACGGCAAATAACAGTGAAGAAAAAGTGAGAGCCGGATTCTGCGGACGGCAGTACGGCAAATAGCGAACCGGATATTACCGGACGAATATCACACTCAGTTTTATGGACCGGACTTAACGGACCAGACGGCACCCGAGTGTGGCCACCTCTAGTGTGTGTGTGCGTGTATTGGCTGGCAGCGGCTGGACCTGCGTGTACTGGCTGGCAGTGGTTGGAACTGGGTGTACTGGAGGGTGAACCTGCGAGTGCAAGTGGTGCTGTGTGAAGGAATCGCAGACCTCCAGGGTGCTAGATAGGTGTTGGGGAAGCTCTGAATTGCCCCTGCACCACTGCTGTGTCTGGTTGCACATGGGAAGTTCCGGAATTGTGGTTTCTGGGAGGGAAACTGCTGCTGTGTTCCCTGCACAATTGCACCAAATTGAGGAGTGGGAGTGCTATTTCCCCGCTTCTTTTTGCTGTTTTGGTGTGCTGTTGTGCTGCTGGGTGCTGGAATTGGAGTGTTGGGGGAACCTCTGTGCAGGGATTCTGTTGCTGTTCCCTGTGCTGAGCAATTGGGGGAGGGAGCCCTCTGCTGCTTCCCTTGATTTTGAGTTGACCTTGAAGGATTCCTGGGTCTGGGTCTTGGCAATCGGCTGGTGGTCTGGTGTGAGCAGTGGCTACTGCAGGGCCAGGTTTGGGACTGATCCCAATAGGGACCTCCCTGCCTGTCGACTTGGTGAGCACAGGGCAGGCACCAGCGGCCCTTGTGTGGTGGAGCTGCCTACGACCAGCTAGGGCTGCTAAGCCCTGTGGACTAAAAAGGCCGAGCTTGGCCTGACTACCCAGTGGGCCTTAATACGCCCCTAGGAGCCCTCGTGTTGGCTCATAAGGGTCATTAGGGTGCCGGTGCACCAGATCCAGGGTCACCAGGACCCGAAGTTCGGACGGGGGAGTGGTAGAGGGCACTGTTAAGGCATAGGGCTCACAGGAGCCAGCCGGCAGCGCGGGTAACCCGAGGCAATAGGGTCCAATAGGGACCAGTCCGGGGCCCATATAGCTACCACCATTACAAGGTCCCCGCCTGCTTACTCCACCGCAGGTTGAAGCCGGCGGGATACTCGGGTGTGTGGTTAGGTGTCATAGTTAGGGGTGCCTATGTCCCTACCGTGCTCGACTCTCGATCCTGGGCAGGACAGGCAGACCTTCGGGTTGGTCGCTGTACCAGGAAGACCTGGGATTGATTTCCCGGGAGCTGGGTCTATTGGGCTTGCGGCACACACAGGGAAGGCGGCGTCCCACCGCTGATCCCAGCTCCCCTTGCCCTGGCTAGGGCCCCACAGTACCGTGAGCCTGGGGTTCGTCCTCAGGGGATCGGAGTATTGCTCTGTGTCTGACCGGGGGAGCTTAGGACCTAGGCTGACTACGGTACCTACAACTGGGTACCTGGGGGTGCACGAAAGGCCCCAGACTACCACAACTGACTATGTTCAGTGTCCGGTGCACAGGACATTTCTGCTGGGCGCATACAGTTGGGTCTGACGTGTGGGTGAGGGTGAGGGAGTGTATTGTGGTGATTTTTCTGTACGTGTGAATGAGAGAGTGATTCATCGGCATGTCTGGGTCTGGTGATGACATGCAGGTGAATGGGGCGGAGAGTGTTGACCAGGCTCCCCAGACCGTTGCGGTGGTGTGGCCTTCTCTGGTCAGTGAACCTGATGATCGGCTTGCAGTGCAGTGACTGCACTGCAGTCCCCACCGCCAGGACCCTCTCAGGTCCAGAGTGGTGCCGTCCCTGTTCTGTCGGTGCTCCATTTACATCGACATGAACATACGGAAGATGTGGTGGACCAGGCGGCGCGTACCGTAGTCGAAAAACTAACCACTCAGCATTGCGAATTGTTCCGGTATCTCCATGAGGAGATCGAATCCCTGAAAAGGGATACTGTGAGGGAACAGTTTGCAGATGAGGTTGAGACCTGGGCTGGCAAGGTACAGGGGGAGATTGAGAGGTAGGGACATGAGATACGATCCCTGAAACGGGAAATGCAGGTCTCCAAGGGGGAATTGTTGGCTGAGGTGCAGAACTGTAGAAAAGACCTGAATAATGACCTGACCCGTCTGCGTGCGTTGATCCCTGAGACGCAGAAGCCATTGCAGGAGGCTCTGCGCAAAATGAGTTCCCAGATGACGGGAATGTCTGAGGGGTGGGGAAAGGATATAGACCGTATCCTCACAATGAGCCAACAGTCCACTGACTCAATCGACGCTCATATTGTACAGTTTGCAACGCAAACGGATCGTGATCATGAGCGGCTCCGTAAGCGGATAGCGGAGATGACTGAGCGTCAGGCCGTCATCATGGTCTCTATGGAGGACATGAAGATACAGGTTCCTGCGTTGATGACAGAGGAGCAGAAATCTGTGTCAGATACCGTCTCTCCTGCAGATCGACTCCCTCCCATATTGTATGAGGAGTCAGTACCTGAGCCGTCATACCGACCCTTACTGAGGGATTCCGTTACCTCTCCCATGGGTCACACTGTACCCAAGGGCTCACCGGAGTCCTTGAAACCCCAAAAACCCCCGCTGATTGGGTATACATTGGGAGCCGAGCCCAAACATACTTCGCATTCCCGGGTAGTTCCTGCTACATGTATGGTGTCCCATATGGGAACAAAGGACACCCATCCTGAGGCAGTTGGAACCAGTGGAGGTGGTGACATTGTCGATGCAGCAGTTACCGTGGGAGTGGGCCAAATAAAATTGGACGCCCCTCCTCGATACGGTGGCGGACGTCGTCCTGGTGTCCGTGTCTGGTTGAGCCACATGGAGCATTACATGCGGCTCATGAAATACCCCCAGACTGACTGGCTGGATATAGTGGCGATGCGAGTTGAGGGGGCAGCCAGTGCATGGATGAATGCGGCGCTGGTATCAATCGAGAGGAATTAGCGACCGCGTTTCCTAGATTGGACAGACTTTTCCACCGCAATGATTGCTGCATTCGAACCCATCATAAAGATGGAGGAGGCGCGCAAAACCCTTTGAGCACTCCGACAGACGGGAAAGGTGGCCACCTACATTCAGAAATTTCAAGAATTACAATGTAGGCTGCCGGAGATGACCGCGGAAGAGGCGTTCAGCACCTTTATGAGCGGTCTGACGCCTCATCTGCAAGAACACGTTGGGGCGCACGTACAGGGCGATCTGGAGACTGCCAAACGCATGGCCCTCCGGATGGAAATGTATAGGGGGACTGCTGATACGTCGCAGGGGAATCAGCAGAAGTCGCAGAGTGGGCAGAAGGGTAAGAAAGGGACTGCCCACTCTGTTGAGGCTCAACCTCAACCTGCGGGGCCCGGCCAGGTGAACGCTATCCAGAGTCAGGGACAGCAGAGAGGAAAAGGCAAAGGCAAGGGCAAAAAGGGGAAGAAACAGGACAAAGAGGCTTCCCAGCAAAAAGTGCACTGCTTCTCCTGTGGAGGAGACCACACATTCTGCCAGTATCCAATCTGGCAGGAAATGCAGAAAAAGTGTGGAATGCAGGCGAAAAAGCAGGGAAACACCTGGTCGCACTTGCCCATACCTGTGCCGCACCAGGGTGAACCTACAGAGTTGAACGAGAGAAATAACGAGAGCCAGACAGGGAACCATTTAATTGGGGAAAAGAAAAGGGATCCTCAAGTGCTTCCTAAACCTGTGGAACAACAGCGACAAGCACCAGTTTCCCCACCTCCAGTGGCAGGCGCGGGGTCGGATCTAACCGAACGGAAACAGGCAGGTCGGCAGGAGTATTGCAGAGTGGCAGACTCACCGCCCGACAGTTCCACAGGGGAAGTAACCAAGGAGAGACCACAGACTGGCGTTTCGGTATTTGGTGCCAGTCAATGTGGGCGAGCGCACCTGAGAACACTTGAGTTAATCAGTCGTATCGGTAGGAAAACATGGAGGTTCCTGATCGATTCTGGATCCACCGGAAATTACATTTCCGCTCAGGTGTGTGCAGCTCATAAGGTGAAAGTGGAGGAGGATCCCCTTCCTGATACGCTGACCATGGCTGATGGTACCAAAACCCAGACAGAAGGCAAAGTCCAGTTGCGATTCAAATGTGGTGGATATCGGGGAACAGTCCAGGCGAAAGTATTCCCTGGTCTGCAAAAACCTATGATTTTGGGTATCCCCTGGTTACAGAAGGAGAATCCCTACATTGATTGGACTCGCGGGTTAGTAACTGTCAAGCAAGGACAAAAGTGGATTGAACTACCCCTCGCCACACAGGAAAGGGTACCATCAGAGGAATTGGTGACTATGATCAGTGCTAAACAAATGAGTCGATTGCTGAGGAAAAAGCCTGAAACAGGGCTTTTATGGGGATGATTCGGAAGGTGACGGAACCAGTGGACGAACGTGAGGGGAAGACCCAATCGGACTTATACTCATCGCAATTACAATGAGAGGATCTCCCTGATCAGTTGAAGGGAATTGTGACGGAATTACTTGGGGAGACCGTTTACTCCCTCGACTTTTCCCCCTGTTCCCTGAGGCCTCTTGTTGGGAACATTATAGTCTTAAATTATGTTAATTGACAAACCAATTAAAGGCCCTAGTAGGTGGGATTAGGGCCTTGAGGAGGTACTCTTTTATCAGGGTGATTTCCAGCCAACTGCGGTACTTTGTGGCAGCTTGGGGGACGGCTGTACTTTGCACGACTGAGTTTGGTTGTTTTTGGACTCACGGCGGGCCACCCAGGACGCGGTGCGCCCTGCTGTACAAATGCCATGTGGTTGGGTCATCTGTAATCTTATTGCTTGCCGATTCTGGCAACCACCTCCGGATCGCGCGGATCGGACCACAATCCGGCGCGACCGAGCTCGCAGCATCCCGGCCTCCATCGCCGCGCACTCAGCGACCTTCCAGGGATCTGGGCCCACCACCTCGGAGTGCAACGAGCGCGCGCCCCGGTCAAGCCGCGGCCAATCGCAGCCGCGCGGGCCATTCCGGCCATTTGGGCGACAAGGCGGTGGCGCAACGCGCATCGCGAAAACCAGCACCCCATCAGCTGGTTTCGGAGCGCGGAAGCTGAGGCGAACCGCGGCGGAGGGCTGCGAGCGAGTGAAAGAGCGGGGCGACCCAAGCATTGGGTCGCCATTCGGCGGGTCGGAGGAGGCGGATACGGGTAACCGGCCGGCGACCGCCGAATCGAAGCATCGATCGGCGAATCGCTGCGGCAAAGCCGGCGCCCGATGGCGGGAGGCCTTCCCAGGCCTTCGCGGCGGAGTTTGGACGAGCGCGGAGCGAGCGCGACCCTCGCCACGCGCTGAGGCGGCGGGTCGGCGGCGGAGGAGCACTCAGGCACCTCGGAGGGGGTAGTCAGCCGCATCACGGCACCGGTCTGACGTCAGAGGGACATCGCGGCACCCCCCCCAGCGGCAGTACACCGTGCAGTGACTACGGCACCGGTACAACACGCAGCGGGCACGGCACGCGCTGACGTAGCGCTGCGCAAGGTGACACAGCACCCGGAGCGGCACACGGCCAAGCCAGGCGGCCACCACGGTGCCAGGAGCAGCACGACTGAGCCGTTACAAGTACTGAGGCCTTCACTACTGTGCCAAAGTACTACACCAAGGCCAGTACTATGCCAAGTACTGCACCAGCGGCCAGTACTTAAGGACTTGGAGGGGGAGTGGACTACTCAAGCTGTGGCCTCAAGGAATCCCAAGGGAACTCCAAGGAGTTGTGACCCCTTGAGGTGGGTTGGCTGCTCATTCCTGCATAGGTCCAAGTAGTTGGGGGAAGGAGTGTGCACAGGCGGGCCCCTACAAAGGGACTGTGTCCCCCCAGCCTTGGACCCAACCCGTTTTGAGGGTTGGTAGTACTTAGGAACGTCCTAGAAGTGGGCCAGCCTTCACCAATAGGGTGTGACCCAGGGGCCGTCGCGATCCCCGGCTGGTAAGGCACTAGGCCACCCACAGTTCTTCCCTGCCCTAGGCAAGGGGCAATTGCAACAGCATTAGGATTCTCCTTGGAATCCTAGTACTGTAGCCGGTGAGGGGGGAACCGTGTCTAATAAGGACTACGTCTCAGGGGATCCTGAGATTGGGGAGTTCCGATAGTTCCTAGTCTACGACTACACCAAGACTCAGTACAACCAGTATCCAGTCTACCCACTATTAGACTGCTTGACGCACTTCTGAGCCGAGAGCAAGAGTTTTCATCACTGTTGTAGTCAGAGGAGAGAGAGATGGCGGACTCTCGTGAAGCGCGGAATGGACGGAACGACATGGACGTCGATGTGTGTTCTACAGGATCCGTCCATCCACCGGTAGCTTCATCGAGCACTGTAGGACCGTCACCTTCCTTCAGTCAGCAGGGACCAGTACCGACAGCTGCTTCAGCAGTAGCAGAGCAGACTGCCATTCAGGCAGCCCAGCGGAGTGTTGTGGCCGGACAGCAGGCTCATGAGGCTACTCGAGCCAGTATAGCTGCTGTCCAACAGAGCGCTGCGGCGGGCCAGCAGGCCCAACAGGCGACTTTAGTGAGCGCTACAGCACTACAGAGGACTCATGAGCTAGAAGAGGGAGCAAACAGGACGTTGACAGAGGTTCAGACAGGGATGCAGACGTTGCATCAGGATCAGGTGGAGACGCGCAGTATTGCTCACAGTTCTGCGGTACGCAGTTCAGAGGCCGTTCGCATGATGGAGGAGCTTCAGCAAGCTCGTTTAGAGGAACAGAAGAACTTCCAATCTCGACTGGAGCAGTTGGAGACTGCATTGAGGCGACAAATGAGTATCTCGGAAGGAGCGGTGCAGAGACTTGATTCAGTCCAGCAGGAGCTGAATACCGCTCAGAGTGAGTCGAGATCACTGAGACAGCAGCTTCAGGAGTCCAGTTGGAAGTTGTCCAACCTTTCCGAGCAGCAGACGCGAGCACAGCAGGTGCAGGATCAGCGGTCAGCGGAGGCATCGGCTCGAGAGACGACCATCATGCAGCAGGCAGAGGAGATTGCAGCGCGTTTTGATCAGTTACAGCGTCAGGCATCTGGGGGACAGGCTAGCACTTCACAGCCTGTTTCCACACCCAGGATGACCCCGCCTGAGCCCATGCAGATAGAGCCTTCAGCCCCGTCTGCACAGCCCTGGGTGTTCTCTCAGCCTTTGGAGAAGGCCCACGAGTCCTTATTCAACATGTCTATCAAGCCACCAGAACCACCAGCATTCACGGGAGACAGAGACCAGGACATTGTTTGTTGGTTGAACATGGTGAAGGATTATTTGGCTCTCGTTCAACCAAGTGAGATGCAGGCAGTGTCCTATGTCATTCTTCGATTGCAGAAGAACGCCAGATGTTGGTGGGAGGCGGAGTTGGCTTCGTGGGGTGGACATAGGCCCGACACGTTGGAGGAGCTGATGATGCTCTTACGGGCCCAATTCGAGTCACCTGTGCATGAGAACAGGGCTCGAGCTGAGCTGTTGAGACTGCAGCAGAGGTCGACAGAGACAGCGAGCACATACATGGCTCGCATGAAGACATTGTTGACAAAGGTCCCTGGATACGACTACAAGACCGCACTACAGCAGTGGATATTGGGGTTGAGGCAGCCTTTCAGGTTGGAAGCGGCAAAGGCTTACCCCAAAACTCTAGCGGAGGCAGAGGCCCTGGTTTGCAGACTAGAGGACGCCATGGGGTTCTGCAAGGGCGAACGTGAGGATTCGTCCAAGCAGAAAGCTTCAGGATCAGGCAACCAGGACCAGCAGAAGAAAAAGAGCCAGCGGTATAGGCAGACGGGTGGACCAAGGGATAGTGGGAAGAGTACCCAGCAGCAGCAGCCGCCAGTGCAGAAGAAACAGTTCTTTCCGCCACGACAGTTTACCAGTCAGTATCCTTCGACTAGTGGTTAGGGGCAGACTAGTCGCCCGCCCTATCCCCCATGTCCCTCGGGTGTTGTTACATTCCCTCCCAACACCAGGAGGAACGATGGGTCTGACCATCGTGGAAAGGGCAAAAGCGGCCAGAGGAAGCCCAAGGTGGCAGTGCTAGCCACCAGTGAGGAGTTGAGAGGGTTGGCTGATCGATTGGATCAGGAGGCTGCGCAGCAGGCAGCCGGGTCGGATTCCGATGTTTCCCCGCGTCCGAGGCCGGGAAACTGACTGGCTCCCGCTCTGGCCAGTCAGGACTGCATCGGGAGCTTTTGGGACAGCCTAGTCAGAGGGGCTGTACCCAGTATCACATGCTCAGCTACGGACAGAGGAAGCGCCATAGGAGACGGGGGAAGTGGAGGCGCAGGAGGGAGAGACGACGGTACCGTCGGAGACGCCGAGCTGTAGCACTAGTCTCAGCACGACAAGGGGAGGTGGTACCTTCAAAGTCCATTTCATTCGTGGAGAGGACCCCTACGTCGTTGATTCAGAGGATTGGGACGACACCGGTTTCTGCTGAGGGCACCCCAAACCCTAAACCGAGTGTACAGGACCACCTGCTTCTGGTGGTGAAGGCGGTGGTGAACGGCACACGTGTGTCGGCATTGGTGGATAGTGGCGCCAGTCGCTCCTTCGTCAGCGACCAGCTGAGGACTCGTCCACCGTTGGATTTTATTGGGGCTTATTCTTCGTTGGAACTTGCCAACGGAGAGACAGTAGTCTCCACCGGGATAGCCCCAGATGTGCTGTTATGTATCGGGTCGGCACAGAGTCGTGTTTCACTTACAGCTGTGCCCATGATGGAGGGGATTCAGGTCATCCTTGGACGGGATTGGCTTGACATTGTGAATCCCCTGGTGGATTGGAGAGCAAACTCCTTGGTGATCAGGAGTGGTGGTGATTTGAAGGTGATCAAAGGAGTTAAAGTGGAGAGTGCGACTCAGTGCCATATTACCGACAGAGGTCTACCCGGTCTTCAGCGCAGTTTTACGTTCCTCAGAGACACGCCAACTACGCAGAACTGGAGAGAGCAGTTCGCCCGATTGAGCTCACCCACATTCTGGGAATATGAGCCATCTGCAGAGTGGACGCATGTGGATGCGGGGCGGACATCGCCGAGGACGGCAGATGCTCCCCAGGGGGGAGTAGTTGATGTGCAAAATCCAGAGAAAGTGGATTCCCGATCTCCGAAATCGTCAGGGGTGAAGACCACAAGAACAAAAATCGATTTCATGTCGATGAAACAGGCGGTGAGATGGGCCAAGAAGACGAACGAGCCTATGTTCTTGTGTGTTCTTCGAGCCAATTCGCAGCCGGATGATGGGAGCAAGAGGAGAAAGGCCAAGGCAGGGGCAGCTAAGGGCAGTACAGAGGGCGAGAGACGCCGAACATTTCGGCAGTCCAAACCAGTGACTCAAGAGGTACCTGTAGAGCAGGTGATACGGACGAAGGTGGAGGAGGCTGATCCAGCTATCAGGGATAGATTGGCAGAGACACTGGAGGAATACAGAGATGTCTTCCCTGATAAACTTCCACATGGGCCTCCGCCCAAGCGAGTGATCGATCATGAGATTGAGACGATACCAGGGGAAGCACCGCCTCACAGAAGTCCTTACAGACTGAGCAGTGCTGAACTTGATGAGATAAGGAGACAGATCGATGCACTCTTGGAGCAGGGCTGGATCCGACCGAGCTCTAGTCCGTATGGAGCTCCAATCTTGTTCATCCCGAAGAAAGACGGAAAATGGAGGATGTGTATTGACTATCGGGCTCTGAACAAGATCACAGTGAAGAACAGGTACCCCCTACCGAAGGTCGAGGAGTTGTTAGATCGGCTTCACGGAGCCCGATACTTTACGAAGATCGACCTCTCCTCCGGTTATCACCAGATCAGAGTGAGAGCGTCGGACATTCACAAGACAGCCTTCGTGAGTCGTTACGGCTCCTACGAGTATTTGGTTATGCCCTTTGGATTGTGCAATGCCCCAGCGACGTTTCAGAGGATTATGAACACAATCCTTCGAGACGGCCTTGACCAATTCGTATTGGTGTTCCTCGATGACATCTTGATATACAGCCGGACATTAGAGGAACACATCAGACACATCCGGGCAGTGTTGGATCGACTTTGGTCGGAGAAGTTGTATGGACATCTGAAGAAGTGCGAGTTCTTCAGGACTGAAGTCGAGTACCTCGGGTTTGACGTGGGGGCCAGTGGTGTGAAGCCCTCACTATCCAAGGTCGAGGCAATTCTGAATTGGCCTACCCCTGAGAGCGTCACAGACGTCCGATCCTTTTTAGGGCTGACAAATTTCTACAGGAAATTCATCAGATGGTTCAGCGAGATTGCAGCCCCACTGACAGACCTCACAAAGAAGAACAGACAGTGGAAGTGGAGTGAAATAGAGGAGCAGGCATTCAACCGACTGAAGACAGCTATGGTGATAGCACCCGTTCTTCAGCTACCAGACTTTGACCGAGAGTTTGTGGTGACAACGGATGCCTCAGAAGTATCAGTTGGAGCCATCCTCCAGCAGGACTTTGGTAGTGGACTTCAACCTATCTGTTATGAGAGCCGAAAGATGAACCCTGCTGAGACTCGGTATAGTGCCTACGAGCGGGAGCTATTGGGTATCGTGTGGTCGGTTGGAAAATGGAGGCACTATTTGGCCTGCAACCACTTCACCATCAAGACGGACCACGACAGTCTGAAGAATTTGCCAAACCAACCGTCGGTTAATAGGAGGGTTTGGAAATGGGTTCAGATCTTGCAGGGATACAATTGCGATATTGTCCACATTCTGGGAAAGGACAACCCTGCAGACTTCCTGTCCCGTCGGAGTGTCCGGGACATTCGCAGTATAGTGGATGTGCGGGCGCAGGAAGAGTCGTTGGTCCAGAGATTGAGGTTGGGAGAGGATGATCAGTTAGATGACGCTATACAGAGGAAATTGGATGACGTATTTAAGAAGTCCAAATTGGAGATTCCTACGATAGAGGGAACCGACGAGGGAATCCATTCTTTATTCGTGACATCCACACGGATAACTTTGGATACGTCTCTGAAGGAGCAGATAGCGAGAGGATATGAAGAGGACGTGCGATGGGACGACATCATGAGGCAGTTGGATTCGTCCCAGGTACAGACCGTTCGCATAGGCACCCATGTCTATCGGAGGGCTCATGGATTGTTGGAGGTGCACAGTAGAGAGGAGGACACAGAGGTACACCGATGGAGGGTGGTTATACCCGATGTACCGGAGGTCAAGAGGAGGATCATGGGGGAGCTACATACAGTTCCCTACTCCGGACATCTGGGATACCACAAGACGCTCAAGAAGATCCAGCAAAACTTCTACTGGCCAGACCATACAGTGGACATTAGAGACTTCGTTCTCGGATGTCAGGTCTGCCAGATAGAGAAGAGCGTCCATAGGGTACCGGCAGGACTCCTACAACCGTTGAAACTCCCTGAGGAAAAATGGGTCGACGTCAGCATGGACTACATCATGGGATTACCAGTCAGTGAGCATAGACACGATGGAATTCTGACTATAGTGGACCGAGCTACGAAGATGGTACACTTGATACCGGTGAAACAGACCATTACGGCAGCAGAGACCTCTCGGCTCTACTGGGACAATGTTGGAAAACATCACGGAATTCCACGTTCCATCGTTTCAGACAGAGATCCCAGATTTGTGTCCAAGTTCTGGCGAGAACTTTGGAGAGTATTCGGGAGTCGGCTGAGGATGTCCAGTGCACACCACCCACAGACCGATGGACAAACGGAGGTGATGAATAGGGTGGTGGAGATGGTCCTCCGATGCACCATACACGAGTCTTCGTCAGAGATAGCAGATTGGGAAAAATACCTCTCGATGGTGGAATTCGTCATGAACAACAGCGTCTCCCAGTCTACGGGGTACACGCCATTCTACTTGAACTATGGTTATGAGCCGTGTACACCCATCGACTTGATTCGGGATGCAGACACCACACGCATAGAGGTGTCAATGTTTTCGTATCCCGAATGCAGAAGACTTTCAAGAGGGCAATGCAATATGTCCATCAGGCTCAACAACGACAGAAATCCCTCGCCGATCAGCGGCGAAGAGAGCAGGTGTTCCATAGTGGAGATCAGGTGCTTCTCAGCACACAACATTTGACATTGAAGAATGCACCTGTTAGCAAGCTAAGGAGGAGATTCGTGGGCCCATTCTTCGTGACCCGGAAAGTCGGACCAGTGGCCTACGAATTAGATCTTCCTACTTCCTGGAAGATCCACAGGATTTTTCACACGAGCTTGCTACGTCCATTCCGAGTATCGAAGTGGACACCCGCTACAGTTGCTGAGACAGAGGACGAAGTCGAGCCTGAGGACGACGAGCCCTACGATGTAGAGAAACTTCTGCGGTGGCGTTGGAGGGGACCCAGTCAGAGGAGGGTCAGAGAGTACTTAGTCCTTTGGAAGGACTGGTCAATCGACGACGCTTCCTGGGTGCCGGAAGAAAATTTTGATCACCCAAGGGAATTGAGGAAAATGATCGCCCGGGACAAACCCATTGAGGACCCTAGTTAGGTCTACAATCGGGTAACAGTAGAGAGTACTGATTTATGGGAGTCAATGTTTTCGGGGGCGAAAACTTTCCCAAGGGGGGAGTAGTGTGACGGAATTACTTGGGGAGACCGTTTACTCCCTCGACTTTTCCCCCTGTTCCCTGAGGCCTCTTGTTGGGAACATTATAGTCTTAAATTATGTTAATTGACAAACCAATTAAAGGCCCTAGTAGGTGGGATTAGGGCCTTGAGGAGGTACTCTTTTATTAGGGTGATTTCCAGCCAACTGCGGTACTTTGTGGCAGCTTGGGGGACGGTTGTACTTTGCACGACTGAGTTTGGCTGTTTTTGGACTCACGGCGGGCCACCCAGGACGCGGTGCGCCCTGTTGTACAAATGCCATGTGGTTGGGTCATCTGTAATCTTATTGCTTGCCGATTTTGGCAACCGCCTCCGGATCGCGCGGATCGGACCACAACCCGCGCGACCGAGCTCGCAGCATCCCGGCCTCCATCGCCGCGCACTCAGCGACCTTCCAGGGATCTGGGCCCACCACCTCGGAGTGCAACGAGCGCGCGCCCCGGTCAAGCCGCGGCCAATCGCAGCCGCGCGGGCCATTCTGGCCATTTGGGTGACAAGGCGGCGGCGCAACGCGCATCGCGAAAACCAGCACCCCATCAGGAATTCTCAAGGAGTATTCCGACGTCTTTCCGAATGAATTACCGGTTGGGCTTCCACCTGTACGAAAGGGGCACGAGTTTAAGATAGATTTGGAGGATGATGTCCCTCCAGTCCATCGGCCCCTATATAAACTGAGCCCGCTCGAGTTGGCAGAGGCGAAGAAGCAGATTGAAATGTTACTCGAGCATAAGTTTATTCGCCCTTCCGAATCCCCATATGGCGCACCCGTCCTATTTGTTCCTAAAAAGGACGGAAGCTTGCGGTTTTGCGTGGATTACCACTGGCTGAACAAAAAGACGATCCGGAATCAATATCCCCTCCCGTTACCGGAGGAGTTGTTTGATCGTCTGGGCGGTTCAAAAGTGTTCAGTAAAATCGATTTGAAATCTGGTTACTGGCAGATACCGGTGCGAGAAGGAGACATTCAAAAGACAGCATTCAAAACTCGCTGGGGTCTATTTGAATATTTGGTGATGCCATTCGGTGTTGCCAATGCCCCAGCGCAGTTTATGAACATGATGAACGATCTCCTAGGAGAGTATCTTGACCGATTCATCCTTGTTTTCTTGGATAATATTTTGATATATTCTGCCACGTTAGACCAGCATACTGAACACGTGCGCCAAGTGTTGCAGAAATTGCGGGAACATCGACTCTTTGCAAAAGCTTCAAAATGTGAGTTTATCAAGGATTCAGTGGAGTTCCTCAGACACTAGATTTGTGGTGGAGGACTGACCCCGACAGAGGTCAAACTGCAGGCAATACGCGATTGGGCCACACCCTAGAATGTAACAGACGTTCGTTCGTTCTTGGGGTTCATGAATTATTACCGGAGATACATTCGGAATTATAGTGACATTGCCGGGCCTATGATCTCACAAAGAAGGAGATGGCATGGCAATGGGCCCCATATCAGAAAAACGCGTTTGCTGCCATGAAAGAGGCTTTCTGTCGTGGGCCAATTTTGATTTTCCCAGATCCTAAACTCCCGTATACAATTTTCACTGATGCCTCGGGCACGGGTGCGGGAGGTGCATTGTTACAGGATTAGGGAGATGGCTTGCGACCACTCGCGTTTCTGAGTAGACGACTCAAGCCGACAGAATAGAGATATTCGGCTTATGAACGCGAACTGGCTGCAATGGCGTACTACTTACAGAGTTGGCAACATTATGTGGAGGGCTGTCCTGGCGGGGTGGTCATTCTGACAGACCACACCTTGTCTGCACCCGGGTAAGCACTGGCTGGTTCATAATGCGGTTTAACATTTGGGATGCGATTGGGGTTGTTTCAGTCGATCAATCCCATGATCAAGTACCATCCTGAGAAAGCAAACATTATCGCCGATGCTCTGAGTAGGAGTTAGAGGAGTATAGTGGAACCGGCAGAACACGAGACAGAGAATACCAGTTCCCTCTTTACCGTGACAGCTCACATGGAGATGGATCAAGAGGAGAGCCACAGATGGATCAAAGCATATGAGGCAGATCCACGTTTGGGGATAGTGTTGAGCACTTTGCGGCAAAGTCAAAGAGCAGATGACTACTTGTTGACACCCAGTGGATTGTTCGGGATAAAGAAACATGGTCAAATGAAGATCGTTGTACCCGCGTCCTTGCATCAGGACATATTGAGGGAATGCCACGATAGTCCCACTGCTGGACACGTGGGCATACGCAGGACGTTGGAACAAGTGGACAGGCAATTCCATTGGCATGGACTCAGAGGAGATGTTACTTCATACATCAGGAGTTGTCCGACCTGTCAGCAGATGAAGTCGGATAATAGGGTCAAAGCCGGTCTTCTGTAGCCCTTAGACATTCCCTCAAGGAAATGGGCTCAGGTGACAACCGATCTAGTCACTGGCTTACCAGAATTGGACGGCTATACTGCTATAGCAGTATTTGTGGACCGTTACACCAAAATGGTTCACTTTGCCCCATGCAGGAAAGAAGTAACAGCCATGGAATATGCCCGGTTGTTTGTTGACCATGTCTTCCGTCTACACGGTCTACCAGAAGTTATAATATCTGACCAAGATCCGAGATTTACCAATAAATTCTGGAAAGGTCTGTTTGACCTGCTGGGCATTGATCTCCGGTTCAGTACAGCGTTTTATCCTCAGACGGATGGCCAAAGTGAGAGGGCTATACAAATGCTGGAAAACTTCCTACGGCCGTATGTTGAATGAGATCCACAACACTGGGTGAAGCAATTGCCGTTAGCGGAATTCGCCGCGAACAACGCTGAAAATGTGGCCATGGGTTATTCACCATTTTTCCTTAACTCGGGAGACCATCCAATTTTGCCTACATCGATATTACAAGGACATGGAGCCTCCCGAGTAGAAGTTGTACAATAGATGGTGGAACGGATGAAGACTGCCCTGGAGGAAGCACAAGCCAACCTTGCCCACGCGCAATGCCATGCTCAGTATCAGGTGAATAAGTCGCGTCGGGATGAGAGTTATGAGGTTGGTGATGAGGTATTACTGGCCACGCGGAATTCGAGTATCAACCAGTATCTTCTGTCAAAAATCAGACGACGCTAGGTCGGTCCCTTTCCGGTAGTCAGAGTGATTTCTTTAGTGGCTTACGAGTTGTGTCTTCCCTTAGGTTGGAAGATTCACCCAGTCTTCCATGTCTCCAATTTGCGGAGACATGTCCGTTCAGAGAGGTTCGCACGGGTGGAGAAGTCACCTCCCCCGATATTGGTTGATGGAGAGGAGGAGTATGAGGTGGAGGCGATTCTGAGGCATAAGGGCACAGGAGCCCGGCGCCTCTATCAGGTCCTTTGGAAAGGTCATCCAGTGACTGAGGCTTCCTGGGAGCCTGAATCGCATCTCCGTAATGCTTCCTCCCTCCTAGAGGATTACCTGCGCCGGGTCGCTGCATCTGAGCCAAAGCAATCCCGGAAAACAAAAGGAAAATAGAACAAGTGATGGTGTTGCCGGGGAGTTCCGAGTGCCGGTCGTTGATGCGGTGGGATGGTTATAGTTGGTGATGGGGTCTTACGTCTCGGGGGTAATCGCGTTCGGCGCGCCGAACCGGACTGGGATCTATAGGCTGCAACTGAGCCACCGTACCGGCCGTACATGAGCACATCGTTGGTGCCGGGGGCCTTGTTTCTGTTTGGCCTTTGTATATCATGGGTTTCGTCGGGTTTTTCTTTACTTCACTTACTCCGTGTCTCGGGACAGCCACTTCCTCATGGGGGGAAGTGATGTTGTGAATTCTGGTGGATCCAGTTGTACTGGTGATTTCACTTCATTATGTTGTACTGCGATATTGGGGTGAGACTTGGGCTTACTAGATACACTAGGGGAGTAGTGTGTCTATACTTTGATTAGCTGCCGTTTGGCTAAATGAACACCTGACTATAATTGTGGTTCACGCTTCCAATTGTAAGATTCTTTCCGAGTTCCCCGCTTGCTCTCCGCGTGCCCCTCGTGGGCAGGTCCTGGGGCGCACCCAATAGGGTGCGCAACAGCATGCTTTCGCTAGGTCAAAACCTAGCGATTCCTCATCGCCCAGTGGCTCGCTCTGGGGGATCTCTGGCTTTCGCGCTGGTACCTTGACAAAGCCGACTGCCCGGAAGGTTACTGGTGTTTTGAGATGATAATCGTACTTCCCTTCAGCTCTGAGGATGAACCCTGGCTGTATGACCAGTGGGCGAACGGGGAGGACGCGCTCTGGTACCAACTCCAGGAGCAGGCGCGGGAGGCGTACTGTCGCACAACGGCCACACAACTGACATCAGGGCACAGGCCAGGGCCTGGGGAGAAGCCAGAGTTGTTGTGGAGCTACTTGGGGGCAGGCAGTTAATGGTGTTTTCTGCAGTTATATTACATAATCTCGCTGAGTCATCCTTATCTACGGTTTACTTATGATTTCCTGGTTCCAACGCTTTGTTCAACACTCAGTTCTGAGGAGTATGGAGGAAGATACGGCCTTTTGAAGACGTAGTACTTTGAGGCCAGGTGCTGGGTGGGGATTGTTGGAATTAGAGCTAGATTAGGTTGATTATAGGTGACGGAGGGGCGCTGGTACACGGTCCGTACATTACAATGAGCTGTCATGTCTGATGTGACGCGATGGACCCGCGACCGGGCATCGCGCAAGTACATTGGATGCGCGCCGCGTTGTGTCAGACTGTAACCACATTCGGGCCCCCTCTCTGCCCCGCCGCGAGGCAGCGAACCACCGTATGCCGCCGCGACTCCACCGCCTGCACACGGCAGGCTTCGGGGAAGGTCCCCAAGCGTCCAAGGGCCCACCGCGCTACCGAACAACCGAGCACCCCAACAACGCCCGCCGGAATCCGGCGGAGAGGCGCGGCATCGAGGCCGCGCCATCGGGTGCGGCGACCGCCCCCAAACTCCGGAAACCAGCAGCCGCCCGCGGGCCGCAACAAGTGGTTTCGGAGCGGAGCCGAAGCCGGGAGCTGAGCAGGACGCGGCGGCGAAAGAGAGACCCAAGAGGCACGGCCATTCGCCCTGGAATCGCCGTGCCAGAGCCAACCCATCCAACCGCGGCCGCGGAGGCGATCAGCCCGATCCGGGGGCTGAATCGCCGGGGAGATCCGCGGCCATCGAGCCCGCGCCCCGATTGGAAAATCTGCGGGGCCATCCGACCGGCGCGCGGAGAGAGCCGGCGAGAGCCGTCCAAGGGGGTGACCAGCAGGTGGCCAGCACCCGGAGGAGCAGCGCCAGGCGCTCCACGCGCAGCCGAACACGCGAGGTCCAGTCAGCCCAATCCCACAGTACTTTAGGGTGCCAGAGCACCGGTACTGGGCCAGTTCCAGCGAGCCAGGACCAGTTCCACAGTGCCAGGACCTCCCAATCGACCAGAAAGAAGCAGAAAAAGGAGCAGACAGGTGACTAAGCCCAAAAGAGGGCAGGGCCCCAAGAAACAAGCCGATACCACCCGCCTAAGAAAAGGGGGTGAAGGACCTGCCCTAGAAGTGGAGGTCAATCTGCTGCTTCAAATTGTGATGCAGATACTGCAGGCGGGCCATAACTAGGCCGTTCTGCAAGGAAGATTGGGGTCCAGTTCAGGGGAACTGGGGGGAGATTCGGCACGGCAATAGGCAGGCCCTTCGGGGTCCAGAGATGCCCCTGCCTAGTGGCAGGTATCCCCCAGGGAACCGGCTGGCGAGGTGAGCCCATTGGCCACCTCAAGTACACAGATCTGACCCACCCCGGTGATGCTTGGTGGGCAGATCTTAGCACAATAGACGAGGCTGGGGGTGCCACACGCCAACCCAGAATGGCCATAGCAGGCCGCCTCTCCGTACTCCCCTTGTCCTAGGCACGGGACATCAGGCTAGATTACTGCGTGGAAGTTGGGACTAGGGCACATTAGTAAGCATAGACGCACCCTCCGGAAAGTTACTAGGGGAACCGAGAGGTTACCCTACAGAGTACTAAGGGTAACTGTGTGCGAAAGTGTGCCTGAAAACCAGCGGAAGCGTGGTGATTTTGGTTTGAGAGGTCAAGGGGAGGATAGGGACTATATTGGATAGGGGGATCAGTGTCAGTAGTCCAAGATCAGGTCTACCCAGTGACTACACCGTTGCAGCTGTGTGAGAGGACAGCAGTGATGGGTTGCAGTGTACAGTATTGCTACAACAGTTTTGAGGGTGTACCATGGCAGACAGGGACATCATGGAGTTGCAGGAGCAGGAGGGCATGTACATCAGAGATGGTTCAGTAGAGGCAGTTGCAGGAGCAGGGAGGTTACTGGGCCAGATCAGAGTTTCAGTATGGCTGACACCACTCGACTACAGAGGTCAGAGTCACGCTCTTCAGAGAGTTCCCATTGTTCTTGTTTGCCAGATGCACCTACAAAAGCTGCACCATCGAGGACCAGATCTTTACGTAGAGAGGAAATAAAGTCTGGGGTATTTGACGTGACAATAAAACCCCGCAACCCACCTACATTCTCAGGAAGGATACAGGATGATCCAGAGATGTGGGTCGGGCAGGTGTCGAACTTCTTTCGTCTGGTGGGAGGGCCACCACAGAAGCAGGTTGCCTATGCTTCTACGTTGCTCCAGGGTACTGCACAAACCTAGTGGCAACGGAAGGTCAAGGCCTAGGAGTACCCCAAGGATTGGGAGACACTCGCAGATCAGCTGATTTGCAGGTTCCAGAATAGGAACAAGGCAGATTCTGCGATGGCTGCCCTGATGAACATAAAACAGAGGAAGGCAGAGAGCACCCATGATTTCATCTGCAGATTTGAGGCGGAGCTGGATAAGGTGGATACATATGATGAATCTTGGGTACTGAAGATGTTCATCTGGGGTCTTCCCCAAGACCAGGCGATGCTAGTATCCCAGGGAAAGCCCACACGACTTAGTCAGGCTTTTCAGTTGGCCAGAGATGCTGCCTTGGCCGCCCAGATGGCGAGGCGCCCAGGAACAAGTGGAAAAACTGAGAGGGCAGCAGTAGTCAGAAGGGCCAAGGACGTGGTCAGGGTAAATCTACAGGCCAACACAGGAGGACAGGGCAGAGTTGATGCCTAACACAGTATACAAGGCGCAGGGTTATTATGTGCAGCATGGGGGAAGAAATCGTGGCAGGGGGCAAGCTGGTAGGCCTCCCGTCTCACCACAGCCAGCAGTTGTTGTGAGACAGCCTGCACGACAACTGGCCAGTGGATCTGGACAGAGGGGACGAGGACAGGGTAACCAGAGGAGGCCCCGGGCAGCAGGCATAGCTGCCCAGGTTGATCATGGGGATGGCTGGTCACCAGGAATAGGAGGCTGCTCAGCACGCAGCCGTGAGAGGCACCGATGCTTCCTTGCGTCAGGGGCAAGGAAACTGACTGGTCCCCACTCTGGCCAGTCAGGAGATAATCGGGGGCAACAGGGACAGGTCATCCAGAGGACCTGTGCTCTACAAAACAGGACACTCAGTCGCGCCAGACGTAGACGTCAGCAGAGGAAGTGGAGGTGGTTGAGAAGGCTGGAAAGACATCGGATCCGACGCGCACAGCGCACTGAGCAGAAACAAGGCTCAAGTGATGACACCCGGGAGATGGCTTTAAAGTCTCCAGCCCAGTTGGGAGAGACCCCTAATGTAAGGGGCGTGGAGCCTTGACGGCAACTCCAACACCCGTTGGTCCAAACTCGGACCCAAGGAACGGGAAAACTCACGATTACAAACTGGGCGGAGGTCACCCGTATTTATAGGTGCCCGCCCGGGAATCCCAAGGGTCATGCCAGAAATTGGTGAGTCATCCCCAATTCTGGCATACCCGCCAACTTGTGTTCGAATGTTTGTATCCCGTCCGCATTGTCATTGGTCCCAAGGTTCCCACAGCGCTTAAGCCTTTATGCAAACGTTCCCAAACTCATCAAGTGCAGCTCCCACCTGACCCAAAAGCTACCGTGTGTTACCAACACGGGGTTTGATACCCATCTACTAGTAATCCTTTTAAAACGCTGATTGTTGCCCTCACATCCCTCCGGGCCTGTTACGAGGCGTCCTCGGCTCGTGTTGTCATCCCGTAGTCGCTCGCTCTTCGAATTCTTGCACAAGTTGTCGAGCCCTTGCCAGGTTCGCCAGCGGTTCCCAGGTGTTTTCGTAGTTGTCGTATCCCTTCCACTTGACGAGATACTCCGTTCGGTTGGCCCGCCCAATTCTTCGGACCCGCTTGTCGATGATTCGCTCGACTTCAAACTCTGCTTGTCCGTCCACCATCATGGGGGGAGGTTGGACACATTCAGGACGTGCAAACTGCCCATGATCATCATGATATGGCCACAACTTGGACACGTGGAAAACTGGATGAATCTTCAATGAAGGAGGCAGCTCCAGCTTGTACACCCAGGGAGAAATAACCTCCAGAATCTTCATGGGGCCACAGAATCGCTCCGCAAGCTTACGCACTCTTGAACCTACAGAAATGTGTGTAGTATCCAGCAGCACTCGATCTCCAACATTGAAGGAAGCCTCTCGTTGGTGTCTGTCAGCGTATTGCTTCTGATATTCTTGCGCCTCGCGAATGGCCTGCTGGGCCCGGGTGGCATCAGCTTGCATTCGAGCTATCATCGTTGTAGCCTCCTCGTTCTGATGTTCTTCCATTGCAAAGTCTGCTATCGACTCGAGAGGTCCCCGTGGGTGCTGTCCCGTCATCAAGAAAAACGGTGACACCTTGGTACTTGCATGTTGAGCTGAGTTGTAGGCATATTCGATGATCGGTAGATGTTCAGCCCAATCCCGCTGGTCGTACGCCACGTAAGCTCGAAGGATCTGTTCCAAAGTTCGGATGGCTCGTTCACTCGCCCCATCTGTCTGTGGATGATGCTCTGTTGATGGGTGTAATTTCGTGGATAGGTGCTTCCACAGCGCTTTCCAAAAGTTCCCCATAAACCGGGGGTCTCTGTCACTGACGATCTGTTTTGGTAGTCCAAAATTCCTGAAGACTCGCTCCACAAATATCCGTGCCAATTGTGGTGCGGTCACTGTTATCGTTGTTGGTGCAAACCGGACCATTTTCATGAAGCGATCTGTGAAGACTACGGCTGCATCATATCCCTCCGGTGTCTCCGGCAGACAGGTCACTAAGTCCATGGTGATGTGCGTCCATTTCCCGTCTGGTGTTGGGAGCGGGTGTAGTAATCCTCGTTTTTGCTGCGTCTCCACTTTGGTTCTCTGACATACGTCACACGTGCGAACATATTCGCGTGCATCACTGGCCATCCCCGCCCAGGTGAAGTGTCGGTCGAGTCGCTCCATGGCTCTTGCTCTTCCCAAGTGTCCAGCCGCGGGTGCATCATGAGCTTCTCGAAGTAGCATGGTTCTCAGTTCCGTGTTATTTGGCACCACTATTTTCCATTGTCCATCTCTCTGCTTCCTCCAAAGGAGATGGTTGGCAAACTTATGAATCCCGTCTTCTTGCCTCGCCTCAATTCGAGCCGTAGCCAGGTCTGGATCTTCACGTAATGCAGACGCGTACAAACGCAAGAAATCTTGGTGTCTCGTGTCATACCATGCAGTTGGCGTGCTCCTGGTGCATACGTTGGCTTCTTGACCGACGTCTGTCTCATCAGAGTCGTCACTGACGTCTTCCGGACCTGGTCGTCGTGATAGGGCGTCAGCAGCTCCATTGCAGCTCCCCTTCCGATAGCATATTTCGAAGTCGTAGTCTTGCAGAAATTCGCTCCATCGTGCTTGACGCCGGGACAGATTCTTTTGTGTTTGTATGTGCCTTATCGTCTGATGGTCGGTGTGCAACTGAAATCGTCGTCCTTCCAAGAGATGCCGCCAGCCCCTTAAAGCATGAATAACGGCCAACATTTCCTTGTCGTAGGTGTGGTAGCGCATCTCTGCCTGACCGAGTCGTCGCGACAAGTACTCGACCGGTTGTAATCCTCGTCCTTGGTTTTGCATCAAAACTGCCCCTGTGGCATAGTCGCTTGCGTCAGTCATGACGACGAAGGGCAACTCACCATTTGGCAAAAGTAGCAGTGGAGCTTGGGTCAGTCTGTCCTTCAAAGTTTGAAAGGCTATTTCTTGCACTTCTCCCCAAACGAACGGCTCATGCAGCTTGGTGAGGTCCGTCATCTGTCTGGCCACAGAAGCAAACTTCGGCACGAACCGTCGGTAGAAGTTTGCCAATCCAAGGAATGCTCCGACATGATGAACGTTCCGTGGTGTCGGCCACTCTTGCACCAACCGGATCTTGCTGTGGTCTGGTTGGGCACCTCCCTTCCCGACCATCACTCCCAGAAACTCCATTTCCTCACAAGCAAAGTTGCACTTGTGTGGCCTCACCACCAATCCATGTTCCCGTAGCCTTCTCATGACCAGCCGTAGATGTTTGACATGCTCCTCCATGTTTTTGCTAAACACGAGTATGTCATCCAAGTAGATGACCAGAAAGGCATCTGCAATGTCACCGAAGACCTGGTTCATGTAGCGTTGAAAGGAACTTGGAGCATTGCATAACCCAAACGACATCACCAGGAACTCGTAGCTTCCATGACGCGTGACGAACACAGTCTTAGGGATGTCTTCTTCTCTTATCCGTATCTGGTGGTAGCCAAACCGTAGATCCATTTTGCTGAAGATAGTCGCCCCCACCAGCCTGGCCATCAGGTCATCAATTCGGGGGAAGGGATATCTGTCCCTGACGCTTCGCTTGTTCAATGCTCTGTAGTCGATGCACATTCGTAGCCCGCCATCTTTCTTTTTGGCAAACAAGACCGGTGCACCCCACGGCGAACTGCTGGGCCGGATCAGACCGGCGTCTAGCAGCTCCTCGATTTGTCTCTTTAACTCGTCATTTTCTTTGGGAGAAAGTCGGTATGCAGGTGTATGGGCTGGCTTGGCGTCGGGTAGCAATTCGATGCTGTGTTCTGGCCTCCCTTTTGGCGGTAGTCCCAACCATATCTTGTCACTCATGACTTCTGGAAATTCTTGTAATAGCATATCTCTGATCGGGTTGTCTGATCTCCCTTTAGTTGTCGTTTCTTGTTGCACGTTCCGCACCACCGCCACATAAGTCTCTGCTCCTTTCTTGAGGGCTTGGGTCAGGCCTTTGCCGGATAATGTAATTGCGTTGATCCTCCGCGTATCTTCGTCGATTTTTCTGATCCCGTAGAGGGTCCATATTCGTTCGCCGCTCTTGATCTGTATCGTATTGGCTTCCCACTTGATTTGGGGGTTGAATCTTCGCAGCCATGGCATTCCCAAGATGATGTCATGCTGTCCCAACTTCGTGACTTGGAACGTGGGATGGCATTTGAACTCGTTGATGCGCAGTTTGTAAGTTTTGACCTCTCGCTCCGGTTCAAGTCGTGTCGACCCATCCGCCATGTGCAACGTCTGCATCTTACCCGTCTCTTTCCAGCGGATGCCGTTCCTCTCACAGAAGTCCTGACTGATGAAGTTTCCAGTGGCTCCACTGTCGATCAGAACCAACACCTTCTTTCCACCCAGCGTCCCCTTGAAACGTAGTAGACTCGCTTTTTGTTGTCGTATTCTGTTTATCTCATTGGTTGTTGTGGAATTGCAGCTGCCGGCTTCATCACTTGTTCTCTGCGCTTCTTCCCATTGTTTGTAGTCGGCTACCACCTGGTCATACTCCTTCCAGCTGCGTGGTTCCTCATACAGGTCCATCTCATGAACCACGCTCCACCACCGCGCTTGCCTTCCACGCCATTGTAACATTTCGTTCTTCACCGCTTCTTCCTCCTGCCCTTTTCCATGGCTTGTCTCTCCCATTTCGGTGGTCAGGTTCCCAATGCACTTTGGTCCCTGCCACTTGTACACGTTGGCCTTGCTTTAATGGGATGCGGCAGCCACGCGGTTCTCCAAATTACCGCGGAGGTCTGTCGCCCTCAAGTTGCCCTCGTATCCCCACTTCTGTCGCTTGGTAGCCCGCGTAACTGACGTCTTCTCGACGCCCAGCCGTGCCTTTACCCTTCGACCTTCAGTACTGTAGTTTCTTGTCTTCTAAAACCTTCTTCGGAATGCCCTCGGGGTAGGCCACATGATCGTCGTCCTTGGGACGTCCAATCTTCAGCGCCCTCGGGGCGGCCTCCTCGCTGCCGCACTCCGGCGCACAGCGGAACTTCAAACGGGTGCCCTCGGGGCAGGCCTTGTCGCTGACGTCCTTGGAACGCTCAGCCTTCAGTGCCCTCGGGGCGGCCTCTTCATTGTCGCACTCCGGCGCACAACGGAACTTCCAACTCGCTCCTCTCGGGGCCTCCCACGCAGTTGACGACTTCGTGACGTCCCGTCGCGCTACCCTTCGAGTGTAAACCGCCTTGCTCACGTCCTTGAGGCCCTGCCGCCTCTGGTCATGGGTCAGGTCAACTTGGAGCGCCTTCGTGTCCTCGGCAGCTCCTCTGGCTCCGAAACCAGTTGTAAGGGGCGTGGAGCCTTGACAGCAACTCCAACACCCGTTGGTCCAAACTCGGACCCAAGGAACGGGAAAACTCACGATTACAAACTGGGCGGAGGACACCCGTATTTATAGGTGCCCGCCTGGGAATCCCAAGGGTCATGCCAGAAATTGGTGAGTCATCCCCAATTCTGGCATACCCGCCAACTTGTGTTCGAATGTTTGTATCCCGTCCGCATTGTCATTGGTCCCAAGGTTTCCACAGCGCTTAAGCCTTTATGCAAACGTTCCCAAACTCATCAAGCGCAGCTCCCACCTGACCCAAAAGCTACCGTGTGTTACCAACACGGGGTTTGATACCCATCTACTAGTAATCCTTTTAAAACGCTGATTGTTGCCCTCACACCTAAGGTGTCAGTGCAGAGGACTGAGCCTGCTCCAGGAGCTGATGCTGTGGGTTCACCAGCCCCAAGCACTGGAGTGAAGGACCACGTGCTGCTGGTTGTGAAAGCCGTGGTGAATGGGACAAGTGTCCCAGCGTTGATTGACAGCGGAGCGAGCAGGTCTTTTGTCAGTGACCGGCTCCAGTGTCATCAACCATTGCAGTTTGTGGGAGCATATTCGGCCTTGGAATTGGCCAATGGGGAAACCATAGTTTCCACCGGAATTGCCCCATGAGAACTGGTATGCATCGGAAAGGTACCTTGACGACTCGCTTTGACTGCAGTACCGATGATGGAAGGGGTCCAGCTCATACTGGGAAAGGACTGGCTGGATATCATGAACCCTTTGGTGGATTGGCGGTCAAATACGGTTTTTCTGCGTAATGGCTCACAGCTGGAGCCCATCCAGGGAATTCGTGAGAAATTTGGCACGCATTGTCAGATAGTCGACAGAGGTCTGAACGGTCTCCAGTGCTACTTCAGAGACCTTAAGCAGGGTGATAGGTCTCCTACTACAGACCTGGGAAGGAAGTTGGCTGTACTATCATCGCCTCAGTTCTGGCAGTATGATTCTTCGGCAAAGGAGTGGGTCCGGCAGCCTGCAGGGCTGCGAAGTTTATCATCGCCGGGGACGGCTGATGTTCCCCAGGGGGGGAGTACCAAACCCAACAATTTTTCTCCAGACAACAACAAAGACCCTCACAAAACCCAGGGTCCCCCAAGGTGCAGAACCACAAGGACACGGAGAGTGGCAGGGAAGTGTGTACGGCAGCCTGTACGTGACAAATTGGATTTCATTTCATTGCGTCAGACAGCAAAACGGGCGAATAAAACTGACTTGCCTATGTACTTGTGCGTTCTGCGGGCCACCGAACTTCTTGTAGAGAAAAAGAAAAGGCCAAGGTCCAAGGTTGGTGCAGCACGGGGCATGACTGAGGGTGAAAAGCGGAGATTATCGAAGGAAACAGGCCTAGTTACTCAGGATATGCCGATGGAGACATTGATTCAGCAGAAGGTCCAGGAGGCTAATGAGGAAGTCAGGGAACAGTTGCAGCAGACACTGAAGGAATTCCAGGACGTGTTCCCTGACCAGCTGCCATATGGTCCACCTCCAAAGCGAGTTGTCGATCATGAAATTGATACTCTGCCAGGCGAGGCACCGCCTCATAAAAGTCCATACAGACTCAGCACGGCAGAGTTGGATGAGCTAAAGCGACAGATCGACGCGCTACTGGAGCAGGGGTGGATCAGACCCAACTCAAGCCCGTATGGCGCCCCTATCCTTTTCATCCCCAAGAAGGACGGAAAATGGCGCATGTGTATAGACTACCGGGCATTAAACAAAATCACTATCAAGAATCGGTATCCGCTGCCAAAGGTGGAGGAGTTATTGGACCGACTTCATGGGGCACGTTACTTCACGAAGATTGACCTCGCCTCTGGTTACCATCAAATCAGAGTGCGAGAGTCAGATATACACAAAACGGCCTTTGTGAGTCGGTATGGCAGCTACGAGTACCTGGTCATGCCATTCGGACTGTGTAATGCACCAGCAACCTTCCAGCGCATCATGAACACAGTACTGCGGGAAGGCTTGGACAAATATGTGTTGGTGTTCCTTGATGACATCCTGATATACAGCAGAACCAAGGAGGAACATCTACGATACATCAGGGAAGTTCTGAGTAGACTTCGGTCGGAGAAGCTGTTTGGGAGGCTGAAGAAATGCGACTTCTTCAGAACCGAAGTCGAATATCTGGGCTTCGACATGGGAGCTGAGGGGATCAAGCCCTCATTGTCAAAGGTCAGAGCAATTTTGGATTGGCCGACACCAACAAATGTCACTGATGTCCGGTTATTTTTGGGGCTGTGCAGTTTCTATCGCAGATTTATACGGTGGTTCAGCGAACTGGCAGCACCCATGACGGACCTTACAAAGAAGGACAGGACCTTTGTCTGGGATGATGAAGCAGAGAAATCATTTAACCGATTGAAGACAGCAATGGTGACTGCTCCAGTGTTGCAGTTACCGGATTTCGAGTGGGAATTTGTGGTCACAACGGATGCGTCAGAGGTATCCGTGGGAGGAATCCTGCAACAGGACTTTGGCAACGGGCTGCAACCCGTTTGCTATGAAAGCAGGAAGCTCAACCCCGAATAAACCCGGTACAGTGCATACGAAAGGGAATTTCTGGGCATCACCTGGGCTGTTGGGAAATGGCGGCATTATTTGGCCAGCCGCCACTTCATCGTCCAGATAGACCATGACTCTTTGAAAAACCTGCCCAACCAACCTGCTGTCGACAGGCGGTTTTGGAAATGGGTGCAGGTACTGCAGGGATATGATTGTGACATTGTCCATATCCCAGGGAAGGACAACCCTGCAGACTTCCTCACGCGCAGGAGTATTCAGGAATTGCGCAGTATGGCAGATGTGCGTGCGGAAGAGGAGTCATTGGTCCAACGTCTTAAGTTGAATGAAGGTGACAAAGGGGAGAACGAAATACAAAAGAAACTTGATGAAATTTTTAAGAAGTTGAGAACTGGGGAAGCAGTGGTGGCTGCTGGTGGGGGAGATCATCCACTTCATTCTTTACATTCTTTGTTGGTGACCAATGCCCGTGTCACACTGGAGGAAAGCTTGAGGGACTCCATTAAAAAGGGCTATCGAGAAGACAGTAGGTGGGCAGAAGTGATGGAACAGTTGGAATCTGCCCAAGGACGTGTCACCAGGATCGGGAATCGTGATTACCGGCTGAGTCATGGATTACTGGAGATTAAAGTGAAAGATAATTCAGAGGACAGGCGAACTTGGAGGTTGGTGGTGCCGGATGTGGAGGATGCCCGCAGAAGGATTATGGAGGAGATACATGCAGTACCATATGCGGGTCATCTGGGCTACCACAAGACACTCAAGAAGTTACAGCAAAACTTCTACTGGCCAGACCACAAAGTGGATGTGAGAGATTATGTGTTAGGATGTGAGGTCTGCCAATCTGAGAAGAGTGTCCACAAGGTGCCGGCTGGACTATTGCAGCCTTTACAACTTCCAGAGGAGAAATGGAGTGACATCAGCTTGGACTTCATCATGGGTCTACCGGTCAGTGAGAGGAGCAACGACGGGATCCTGACAGTTGTAGACCAGGCAACGAAGATGGTACATCTGGTACCAATTCAGCAGACCATCACAACTGCTGAAACTGCCCGTGTGTGAGAGGCGAATGCCCTTCAAGGCTGGACGGGACTCGGCCCGTTTACCCGTTCGACTCGGGTTCCAGTCGGAGACGAACTTGACGGCAAGTTTTCTGGTTACAGAAGTGTTCCGGTGTTCCCGTTTATATACCCCATGTCCAAGGCAGTTCAAGGGTCATGCCGGAATTGGGTGAGTCACCCAGATTCTGGCATACCCGCCCAGTTTGTAATTTGAACCTCCCCGATTCATGTCCGTTTGTCTCACCGACCCGTGGGTACCCAGCGCCACCCTTTTCCGTATTGACCAATACGGCATTCATCCCCTTTGTCTATTTCATTATCACCCAGCCCAGTTGCCCTTAGTAAACCCCACTATACAGCACTTCTAAAGAGTCCCTATTGTACAATGCCCAGTGCCTATAATATACAATGTTTCTCCCGTGTTAATATACAAGACAAACCCCTTTTTGTGCTAATGTACACCCCCCCCCCCACTGGGTGTCCCTCACACCGTGTCTACTGGGACAACATTGGGAAACTACACGGGATCCCCAGGCCAATTGTCAGTGACCGTGACCCAAGATTTGTGTCCAAGTTCTGGCAAGAATTCTGGAAGTTACTGGGGAGTAAGCTGCGGATGTCCAGTGCCCACCACCCTCAGACAGATGGTCAAACGGAGGCAGCAAATAGGGTGGTGGAGCAAGTCCTCTGATGCACAATCCATACGAGTCAGGACATCACACACTGGGAGCGTTATTTGCCCATGGTGGAATTCGTGATGAACAGCAGCGCATCACCAGCTACGGGGCATACACCGTTCTACCTCAACTATGGGTTTGAACCAGTGACCCCATTGGACTTGATACGGGACGTCGACCAGACAAACCTTGAAGGGGTTGATGTTTTCGTTAAACGTATGAAGAAGACGTTCAAGCTGGCAATGCAGATGGTTCAACAGGCGCAACAGAGACAGAAACGCCAGGCCGACCAACGGCGGCGTGATCAGCGGTTTCACAGTGGGGAACAGGTGCTGCTGAGCACAGAACATCTACAATTGAAGAATGCACCTGTTTGCAAACTCAAGAGGCGATTCGTGGGTCCCTTTGCTGTGGTCCGTCCGGTGGGACCAGTGGCCTACGAATTGGAGCTGCCTAAAGGGTGGAAGATTCATAATGTCTTCCATACGAGTTTGCTTCGACCATGCAGAACGTCCAGATGGTCGCCCCCACAGGAAGATGAAGATGCTGAGATTGAAGTTGAAGCTGATGAACCATACGACGTGGAGAAGCTGCTGCGTTGGAGATGGGCAGGCCCCAGTGGCAGGAGGCATAAGGAATTTTTGGTGTTATGGACAAGGTGGAGTCTGGATGATGCCTCCTGGGTACCGGCTGGAAACTTCACCTATGCAAGAGAGCTACAGAAGATGATCAAGAGGGACAAGCCTGAGGAAGTCACTAGTATGGGATAGTGACGCTTTCGAGGGCGAAAGCTACCCCAAGGGGAGAGTACTGTTGTGGAGCTACTTGGGGGCAGGCAGTTAATGGTGTTTTCTGCAGTTATATTACGTAATCTCGCTGAGTCATCCTTATCTACGGTTTACTTATGATTTCCTGGTTCCAACGTTTCGTTCAGCACTTAGTTCTGAGGAGTATGTAGGAAGATACGGCCTCTTGAAGACGTAGTACTTTGAGGCCAGGTGCTGGGTGGGGATTGTTGGAATTAGAGCTAGATTAGGTTGATTATAGGTGACGGAGGGGCGCTGGTACACAGTCCGTACATTACAATGAGCTGTCGTGTCTGATGTGATGCGATGGACCCGCGACCGGGCATCGCGCAGGTACATTGGATGCGCGCCGCGTTGTGTCAGACTGTAACCGCATTCGGGCCCCCTCTCTGCCCCGCCGCGAGGCAGCGAACCACCGTACGCCGCCGCGGCTCCACCGCCTGCACACGGCAGGCTTCGGGGAAGGTCCCCAAGCGTCCAAGGGCCCACCGCGCTACCGAACAACCGAGCACCCCGACAACGCCCGCCGGAATCCGGCGGAGAGGCGCGGCATCGAGGCCGCGCCATCGGGTGCGGCGACCGCCCCCAAACTCCGGAAACCAGCGGCCGCCCGCGGGCCGCAACAGGAGTGGAGCCCCGATTACAATCCGGAGGCAGTGTACCACCCCTGGGCTCTCCAGGTGCACCCTCATCCGCATCAGCCGTACACCAGAATGGGAACGCAGGCTTTCCGTCGACGAATCGTGGCGATGATCGAGCACGAAGGTGGACGCGTCCAGGCCTGGCGAGGCGTGGAGATAAACTACTACTACCGTCAGGTACACATCAGCTTAGACCTCAGTGTACCGTTTTCCGACGCGCGTTGCTGGCGCATGGAAGGTGGTGGAGTGACGCGTCGCGAGTACGCCGCCACGCACCCATCAAGCGCCTCCGAGGTCTTCCCGCGGGAGTGGAAGGAGTTCGAGATCCAAACCGAACCCAACGCTGCCGTACTGCCTTCGGCTGCCTTCGCGGAAGCCAGCGCAATTGTGGCTCGACGCTTCAACGCAGGCAAGCCGCTGTACATGGGCGTCGAGCTGCATGCGGAGGAACGCGCTTGGTGGAGGGCCATCCGGCGTTAGCGCCGGGAAGCGCGGGCACGTGGTCAAGCACAAGATGACGTCATGGTGGACGTGCCCGCTGACGTACCGCCAGCTACACCGGCAACTATCGGCGCATCTGCGATGACGACACCAGCCCTTCCACCCAGATTTGACAGGACGCGCACCGAGAGTGAGGTGACACCATCACTCCCACCGGGATTCGGGGGCTGAGGAGCGTGGACTACGGAAAGTTGGTGGACGAGCTGGCGATCGTGACAGGACGGTGTACGGGCTGGCGGATGACGCGATGAGTTGAAGCCTCCTGAAGCTAGCTGGCACGACTGGAGCTGTCCGAGGGAATCTCTGGCGGAGAAGGAGTGCGTGGGGATCCGGGCTGTCATGTGATTGTACAGGACGAACTGTATCAGAACGCGATATCAATTGGGTCTTTTCTTATCCAGCGGTGTGAACGGACGTGGAAGGGTGACGAGAGGGGATGAACCCATGTGTGCTAGTTGTACCAAACAAACGATCCTGTAATAGAAAGCCATGGGGAGTCTGTCAAGGCAGCTCTCCGGCAGGCCTCTGTGTGAACGAGTGTGTCCCAGCCGCCTGTACGATCCCGCCGTCGCGCCACAGACCCTCGCCCGGCTTGGCCAATCCTGGTGTTGCCCTCTTGCGGTACCTGAGAGTCCGTAAACCTGCCTAAGGAGCCCCGAGGCTCTCTGGCGTATCTCACACTCCCGCTAAGTGCTGAGTGTAGACGAGCGCGGATTCCGGAGTGACTGAGGGCTGCGCGAACGTGTGACAAAGCGCAGTCGCTGGAGCTGGAGTGCCGTAGCGCCCTACGGTGGTGCTGATCGGCCGGTACGCGCAACGGTGGACGCTGTGAGGGAGTTGCGCCGTACGGATCTGGTGGAGACCTCTATGGTGAGGTGCAAAATGGGATTGAGCTTCCCTAGAACGCCAATGGAGGGAGCTGCCGTCATGGCGGCGTTGGCTGGCGCTGTCGGACGGGGAGTGAGGTTCCTGGGCGTTGGAATCCACTGGATTGGGGAGTTCATGGTGACCCTACTTGGGTGGATAGCATGGATGCTCAATATCGACGAAGCGAAGATGAGTCCGATTTTAGGAGCGGTCAGAATGGTCTATAATGGCCTGGCCCTCCTCATTTTGTTCAACATGACTGCCACCATTTTCTGCGCAATGGGGCAACTTTTGCACCATTTTGTCTCTGCGCAGTGCACATACCGTAGTTACCCGGTATTAGTACCCACCCCCTCTTTTGGGGTCGAAAACATGTTAGTATCCATGACCCAGTGTTGGTATCCACCCCTCGACTTCAACACAAACGAGTGAAGGTGAGGGTGGTGGCAAGATGTCGGCGGCTGGTGTTGGGCCACTGTGCCCAGTCCGAGCCATACCGCATTCCCTGCGATTCGCGCATCGACGCAGATGATCAAGTCGGCGTGGATGCCGTCAAGGGAGAATTTGGCAGGAGGCTAGCAAAAGGCTGCAGGGCCGAATAGCTGCCGTTGAGGGTTTCAGCGCAAGATCGCTGGGCAGCGACCGACGCCGCGAAGCACGATCCAAGAAGCGATCGAGAATCGAGGCGCCCTGGTTTCTGGATTGAGTCAACCTGCTGGCCCCCCCGGCCATCCAAAGCGGGTTCTAGAGCGGCGCCCGCCAAGGGCGCCCTAAGGCCAAGCACCAGGAATGGCCAGGCGATGGCGTTGGTCAGGGCGACTGCCGTTGAGCCCCACCTCGCAGAATTGCTTGCAAAACGCCACGAAGGCAGGGCCCATCCCCAATTCACACACCACATTGGCTACCAGGCCACAAACCCAATCAAAGGCCCCATCATGCCATCCCAGCAGGCATGAGCCCGGGAAAACGTCGGGGGCCATACCCGTCGTCACGGTACTGCGGCCCAGTGTGTTGAGGCCCATGTCGGTCCTCGTTCTTTGCATCGCAGTGGAAAACGCGCCTTGAGCATTGCAGTGACCCCCTGTGGGACCAAATCGCCAGTCTTCCCCACCTAGTGCAGGCCCAAGTCCAGGCCGCTGGCTGCCGTGGAGAGGCTGACAACTTTCAGTGGCAGCATTGTCACTGACAGAAGTGTGGTGTTTGTGATTTTGTAACTTTGACTTGGCGATGTTGCTACCCATGCACTGCATCTTGCATTGTTTCAAGCCCATTTTGCGGCATTTCGTGGCCTAATCTTCAAACATTTTCCTTGCGAACTCCTTGGATCAGGGGGTTAAACTGCGTTAGCATCTATGATCCAGAACTATTTTGGTGGCAGATGCAGTTCCACTGGACGACTAGTGGCCCAACAAACCGTTTGATGCAGCTTCGAATGTCCCCTTGATGCAGCCGATCGAAGTCTCGACAGTGAGATTTCAGCTACACCGAACCCTGGTGGGAATACGCTGACATCGTGCACTCAGTGCAATCTTTGCTTATCTCATGGATTTGGAAACAGAGCATTCGCAGGACAGTTGAAGGTTCGCCATTTTGCTGGACGAGAAGTTGTTCCCTTCACACAGTTTTGGATTGTGCGTTTGGCTCTTTGGCATTTGCGCTTTTTGTCACCATCGGAATTCTACAATTCCTCAAACCCCCCAACATGTGGTGAATTGAGGGACCATCTGCGCAGTTGTCCACCTCCATAATGGGACCCAGCTCTTTCCAATTGGCACAATTCATAAACATCATGCAATTAAAACAAAACTGAACAGCTATTCATTTGACTTAGTCAGTTTTTCAATCGAATCAATCGAATTAACAAAATGAATGAAAGAAATTGTGTGTGAGCTGAGCGTAGGATGCATCGACGACAAGGAGACATGGCGCCCTTCAGCACACCTGGCACAGCACCATAGTGCACATCAGAGCACAAAGCACTAGCTAGTGGCCAGATCGCATCTGTCAGCCCTGATGGAGTGCCCCACGCCGACAGTGCATTGGTCGGCAGCGCGCCTTTCCTGCAGCAGGCTCGAGTCAAAGTATGGTCACACTTACACCAAAGAAAAATCCGAAACGGACCGCGTGCGCCGGGGGCAGGCAGCCCCTGGCCACAGGGGCACCACGTGTATCTCCTGCACCTGCTCTACCTCTTGTTCGAGCCGTCCTACATGTCCCCTACATGTACCTCATACAAAATCACCCAAAATCGAATTCAAACCTGCGCTAGCAAAAGCGAGAAAGATTGCCACGTCCAGGCGAGTCGCACCACATCCACTGCCTGCATTCGTGCCTCCTGCAGCAGGTCTCAAGCATACCTGTCGTGTTCAGCTGCCCCGGTTCCATTATCTGGACCTGAAGCCACTCTCAGAGACCAAGATATGCCTCCAGCCGCCCCATGGGGCCTGCCCCTGGCCACGCTGCAGGACCAATTTCACAACCTGCCTCACATCAAACTACCGCAATGTCTGTCTTATGGAGATGGTCACACTTCAATCAATGCTTGCAGCGCCACTGCCCACACAGCAGCTGCCTTCCAGCCAAAAGCCTCCGATCATCCATGGCATCGCCACACACATGCCATTTGCTGTCCGAAGCCACGACGGCAGAGCTTTCAGGTCCCCTGTCGACAAACGCCATCAGGTGCAGCATCCACTGCTATCTGAAGCGCTGCACCTGTAACCGTAGCGTGACCACTCACATCAGCATGTCCCCTCACATATCCCCACAGCATCCCCAAGCACTGTTGACTAAAGCCACACGACCAGCCGCAACCCTGGGTCGGTGCCGGCCTTCCTTGTCTGCCTACTGGAGGCATGTGTAGGGCGCCCTGCAGTTATTCCACAGACGCCTGTGATAGAAAATACACCCACCATGCTGACACCAATCCCTCCCAGACGGCCACCTCAGCTGCCATCCCGCATCCCCTGTGTGCCCAAAGTTCGAATGATGATGGGGGACAGTGAAGCCTCCCAGGGACAGCTGGGGCAGCAACCTGCCCCCGAAAAACAATACACCATGCCCTGTACTCCAAATAACCCAAAGCTCAGACATCAGTACTGGGCCTTTGCAAACAGGCAACCGGGTATCCCTCACAGCCTCTTGCAGACACCCCAGCTGCCACTCCTGCACAGCACGTGCTTGGCTCCAAACCTGCAAAAGCTCTCTTTCGCACCCCTGCGTCAGCCAGAGGAGGTCAGCAAGGACACATGGTCCGCCACTAAACCAATATCAGCCACCCGCTGCCTCCATCCCAACCAACAAAAAACAGCATCACCATCTCCAACATCCCTTCGCAAGGGCGGCACACAACATATCTGCAAATCTGCACAATTCCTCTCCCTCCACCCCAATCACGCGCCGATCGTCCCCCTTCCCTGCTGCCCCCCCATGCCGCCCATCATCTCCACCCCGCTCGACAGGGGCCTGCTCGCCCCGCCCCCCACGTTCTCCACCAGCTCCCCCGGCCCCGCAGCCATCATGTACGGCCCCTGCCCCATGCCTATCCCGTCCTCGCCGCCCTGCGGAAGCATCCCAATGCCGCCGTTCCTGCCGCCGCCTGCCTCCCCATGGCCCGGCAGCACCTCCACGTCTGGCACCCCCCACAGGTCAGTCAGGTTCAGCGGCTCCTGGCCCATCACCTCGCCCATGAGCAAGTCTGTCACAGATTCATCCATCGGCTTGTCGTGAAAGTAGGCGTCCTCGATGTCGTGGAAGGGCTGGCAGCCGGCCATTGGTCCCACGCCAAAGGCTGCCAGCCCGGCATCCCCCCCCCCCTGGGTGGGCCCCCTGGCCCAGGCCCGCCATCGGCGCAAACATCATCCTGTTGGGACGGTTGTGCGGCAGGTCGACCTCGTGCGTGTCCACAGCCACGGCCTGGCTGGGGATCCCCCCTGGGAACATATTGATCCCAGAGTCCAGGTAGGGCGGCCCACGCTGGAGATCCAACCCCCCTGTGCGCATGGCTGGCAACAGGCTGGGCTGCACATCGGCTGCACCACGGTCGACCCCCACAGCTTCACCCAGGCCACCCTTGCTGAACGGGGCCTGCAGCATCCCGGGCAGCAGGCCCCCCGTGGGGGGGAGGGTGGCGATCTGAGAGGGGGGCCCCTGGCCGCCAGGGTTGCGCAGTGAGGTGCCTGTCAGCTGGGAGCGCAGGTGGGCGATCTCGCACTGCAGCTGATTGCAGCTGGCCTCCCGCTGCTGGGAGCGGGCCATGAGGGTCGCCACGTTGTTCTTGAGCTCGACCTTGCGGTGATCGAGGTCCTGGTGGTGCATGCGCAGCTGCACTAGACGGGCCGCCATTGCCTCACTCTCTGTCCTCATCTTGTCCACCTGCACCAGGACAGCCAGAGCCAGGAGATGGGGTGAATCTTTCAGCAACACACAGAAAAAGCTGCAGGACGAAGGTCATGCAGGTTGCAAGTGCCCTGTTCTGGCATCTTGCTGCACTGCAGTACAGAAAACAGCACATAGGAAGCACCCTTCTTCCAGCCACATACGGTGCTTTGGTACTTGTCCCCAACGTGCACAATGCCCTGCTATAATCCAGTAATAGTTCTCATTGTGAGCAAAATACTGCTACCAGCCAATGCACATGTGTGCCACACTCTGGAGTGGGTTTTGCTGCTCAGAGGATGGGCTTCTATGACCACTGCTCCTCCCCACAATGAAGCTACCAGACACAGGACCAGCAAGTGCAGCTGCAATTACCCCCAGAGTTTTGGGTACTGGCGCCCATCATGTCAGGCAGCAAGCTCAATAGTACCAAACTGGCAGTATCCATCGACCTCATCTGACAAGTCAGATTGTGACATGACTAGTTCAGAGGGAACTCTAGGCAAGCAGGTCCAATTCTTGTTCAGCTGGGGCATGTGGACTACCAACTTTCTTGCCCCCAAGCCAACGAGGTTCTCTCCTGAAGACCAAGCAGTTGCCATTTCAATGAACAACCACCACTGGCCTGTGCCCGTGTCAATGGGCATGGTGGGCAGACTATCAACTCCCATGCAACTTTGCACTTGACAATTGCAAAGCATAAGCACTTTGAGCAGATCGCAGAGAATGGAGCACGGCTTTTGAAAGCGAAAGGCCTGTACAGTTCCTGATGGTTGCCAAGGACATACACTAGGGCAGTCGAGCAAAAGGATTCTAGGCATCGACTCCCCACGCGGTCGATGTCTCCCAGCATCCCCGCCGCTCGATTGCTCCAATCGCCGGACTTCTCCCATGCCAGGTGACAACCACTCAGCCAACAGAGTCTGGCCTTGACAGCAGGCGCAAAATCCGACTGGACACCTGCTTGGGCACGCCACTTTCGCGCTCTCCGCCGCCTCGCAAGCAAGCCTCGCTCCATCCTAGGGCTCCCGCCGCAGTGCGTTCGCCCAAACACCCCACACTCGGTTCCAAAGCCCTTGTCACCTTCCTCTTTGCCAACACCCATCATCAGCAGGCAGACCCAGGATCCACATCACAACAGCAAGCCACCGTCGCACCAAGGCGCAAGCACCAAGCCGGCAGACTGCCCAGCGGCCAGCCGCGATGCGATTTGCACCACCGGCGTGCCTCGCACGGATGCCTCCCAACGAGGCCCGATCCAAATACCCCTACCCTCGCCCAGCATCAAATGCGCGTCGCCGTGGGCGCGCCGACCGCATCGCCAGCCGCACAGGGCCACGACGCCGACCCCGCGCATCGCCGAGGCGGAGCTCGGCGAGGCATCCACAAGGGCGCGGCCCGCCGTACGGAAAACGACGCTGGGCAATGCAGTTTCTGTCACAGGGAGTACGGCGGCCGGAGGGGGAGGGCGTTGGTCGGCCCGGCGCGCCCCTCCTTCCGGCCACCGCTCCCGAACACCCGGAATCGGCCGCCGGGAGCGGTCTGCCGGGTTGGGACCCGCAGTGAGAAGACGGCACAACGACCCGCGGCACCAAACCACTGGCGCACGACCCATCCCATAATCCTCACGCCACACCCAGCCGGACATCGGGAAAGGAGCCGATTTCGATTTCCGGCGGTGTGGGGCGATCGAATTCGCCCCCGGCCGCCCCGCGAGACACAACGCAGCGCCCAGACTCCGGCCGCCCCCAACCCTGAAAAGGAGGAACCTTCCACCAGCGCAGCCCAACCAACCCTCCAACATCCCCCCAGCCCCCCGCCGCCCTAATCCCGCCCTCTTCCCACGCAAAAACGCGCCCGCGGGCCCCCCAAACCGACCCAGGTCAATAGCTCGCCGCCCTGCGCCTCACCTTGCGCTCAATCTCGTGGATGTACTGCATCCTCCTCGTGCGCGACCGCTGCGCTGACCGCCGGTTGGCCAGGATGCGCCGCGCCCGCCGCGTGTCGCCCTCCTCGTGCCCGCAGCTGCCGCCACCGCGGCTGTCCCCATCCTCCGACCCGCTGTTGGTGCCGTCCCCGCTGGACTGGAAGTCCTGCAGGCTGAGCTCCACGCCATCCGCCCCCCCGCCCTCCCCATCCCCCCGCCGCCCCGGGCCGGGCAGCGGCTGGACGCCCAGATGCGACGAGTACAGCAGGCTGCCGCCGCCGCCGCCCTCGCGCGGCAGTTGTTGCAGGACCGACCCGCCGAGTGACGCCCTCTGTTCCGCCATCCCCAGCCAACCCAACCCCAATCCAAACCCCCTTAAGCACCTCACCAACTCCCTCTCTTCTCGATCCTAATCGCCCGTTCGAGACAACTGCAACGCGAGAAAGGCTTCCGACGCGAATTCCTTCTTTTTCCGAGAACGCGGCCCGCGGGGGCGGATGTCTGAAAAGCGGCCCAGCGCCCGCGTCCCCCTCAACCGTCGCCGGGATGCCGAATCGCCCCTTCGACGCCGGCCAAGCGACCGGTCCGCTGCCAACGCCTCCCGATCGATTCAAATGCCCCGCTCCCCCTCTGGAGGTTTCCCAAGCCCCCGGGCCGCAATTTTTCTCTTCGTCCTCCGCCGTCCGAAGTTGACGACGATCACGGATCAATGCCCGGCTCCACGCTCCGGTTTTCGGGCGCGGGTCCACAGCAGGTGGATGGGCGTGGGTGCCAGGATCGGCCGGCCCCCGCCGGGAGGGAGGGGGGGGCCCCGGCGGCTGGCGCGCCGTGCGCCGGCCGCTCCACGCGCAGGGAGGCTGGTCGCCGTGACAGGCTGTCGAGCGTGGCGAGCGGAGTTGGACACAACTATTGCTGGCAGGCCCTTTAGTTGTTGGCAGGGGTGCACGACCGGCTGACGGGCCTGCCAGATTGGGGCCCCAGGTTAGGGGGGAGGTGAGCGAGGGTTAGGTTTAGGGGAGGAGGGGGGCCGTGTCGGGCGGGTGTCGTTCCGAGACGGACGGTGCCTGTGGTGGGGTGGGGACGGGGTTGGGACCTCCCGGGGAAGCTGGAGGGATCGGGTGGCCGGCAGCCGATGTGAGGGGCGGGTGGGTCGTCGCTCGGCTGGATGATTTGCTGCGGTGAGAAGAAGTGTGCCGGGACGAAAGCCGAGGGGCGATCCAAGGACGGATTTCGGGCAAATTTCGCACGGCGGAGGTTTTGTGCACAAGGGGTTGCGGACTCGCTCAGTGGCATGTTCCCTCATACTCCTTTATTTTGGTCGTTTGTGCAATTTATTTGTGCCAGTATTCTCTGTGATGCTATGCTTTCTCACCTTGGGTGGTGTGGCAATTAGGTTCAATGAATGTTCTACGTGATGCCACGCGACGCAAGAGACGGTCTACATACAGCATCAGAAAGTGCTTGAGCAGCTTTCACACATAGTGCTCAGCAACTGCTCGGGCCTAAGCCGTGGTGCCCAGATCATTGGAGGCGGGCCTCTTGGAACAAAATGTAGTGGTGAAGTAACTACAGCTGCCGGACGCATTGCCCCTCACCAACAAACTTGTCAATGTGAAGCCAGCAAGCAATATCTCAAGCGCTCAATCCCAACGCGAATACCGATTTGACCTCAGGCATCCGTGTAGAAAGGCACCAACCTCTATTGTGGCCACTATGCACTGCATAGCGTATGGCTATTATGGATCACAAATAGATAATGCAACTGAATGGACATTAACTCAAACAGGACAGCATTCAAGCAATACGGAAATATCACTGCCAAGCAATCAATCGATAAGCCATACAACGAGTCTAAGGGACCAACAATCAATTGAACATGCCGGCATGCAATTCCCGTGCAATCGAGCAGCCTGGCAATATGACAACCAAGCAATGAAGCGATACGTAAGTCAGGCCATCCCACAGTGGCGCGATCTGGCAATGAAATTATGGACAATTAAAGCAATCATAGAATCTATCAATCGAACAACCCTCACGTAGGAAAGCAGTTAATCGATATTTCAATCAAGCAGATACATGCTGGAGAAAAGTATAGCAATCATCGAAGAGCAGTAATTCACACAATCAATCAGTCAAGCAAACATGGCAACCAGACCAGGAATTCAGAAGGAAATTATTCCAACGCACTGACTATGTAGCATTGAAGCAATAATCCAAGATGCAGATCACGCCATTGATCACGAACGCAGCCGCATAAACCGTGAGTCAAAAGGCAAGCAAGCAGTCAGGCCACCGAGAAAAGAGGTGCGCAAGTACGTCAGCCATCAAGTAGGCTACATATCATTATATCACCAATGATGGATTCAAACAAGGGAACCAATAAGACATCAATAAATCAAACAATCACACAATCTCTCAATAAAATAAATCAGCCAATCAAGTCACCCTTTTGGCAATGAACAGACTAGTAAGCTTACTATTCTGGTTAAGCAGACAGCATGGCAAACAGAAAAAAATCAAACTGCTCTATGCTGAAGGATACTACCTAATATTACCTGTCATTGCCAGACGAATTGCAGTGCTGTGCTGCATTAATGTCATCCCTACTCTGAGATCCATCAACACGATAAATGGACCAGCCGCTAGAGCCGTAGCAAATTCCATCGCATTGTTTTGCACCATGGCTTGTCAATATTCGCGATCTTGAGTACTTGAAATGCGAAGTGGTGTTTCAGGATACGGGCAACCATATACCATTGCCAAATTGGATCCAAGCGCGCTCGTACGCCTCCCAATGTAGGTGGGAGCTATGTCTCATCGCGTTGAACTGAAGTGCTGCCCACAAATCGAAATCTGGTGAAAGCAATGTCAACCCGTTGATCGGCGTTGGAAGTAGCTAGCTCATTCATTTGCAGCTCGCAAAATCTACTCAATTGAATAGCAGCTGATCAAGCGCTGTATTTAAGGTGTCATTGACGCAGCACATAATAACACTTAGGCAAGTCCTGTGCATCAGCAATGACGCGATGATGACCAGCTTGATATGTGCGTGATGGAACACACATCAACGCTTGTAGATATTGAAATATGGACATTCGTGAAGAGTTACTGGGCTGTCCAGCATTACGGCTGCGTAACCATTAACGGCATGCCAAACGGGGAGCCCGACGACTTCACCATCAAAATCCATGGATTGAATTTGTCACGAAGTGACAAAACACAGCCCGACGACTTAAGTGGTCGTTTTGTTTTGTCATTTTGTGACAAAATTGCTACATGTCGATGGTGTAAAAATTTCTAAAGCGTGTAGTGAGTGCCTATCTGTAGTCTACAACAAGGTTCTCAATGAATTCTGGTGAATTGGGTTGGGACATACCGGAATATTTCCAATGCATCAGTGCAGGGAAATGATCATTTCCCTGCATGAAGGCATGCAAGCCTTCATGAAGGCTTGCATGTAATCGAACAGGGGAATTTTTGAAAGCGTTACAGATGCCAAGTTGCATGGTGGTCACCAACATAGTCAGGCTTGTTATCTGCGCCGTATACACAGATCTCGTTTAGTAAACGACGTAATACGTTTTTACACTTAAAAGTACGTAAATGCAATGCAAAAACAGCCACGTGCACGTGCAGATAAGGACAGCACATACACCCTTCGGGACTCCGGGCAATGGTATCCAGACGCACTGAAATCGGCAGAAAACGAATTTTGTCCCAGTGGACGCTGTGCTCCAGGCGCTCAAGGGAGCGGAATACTGATCACTGTACGCAAATTCCATCGTGTAGCCTGGGAGACACAACGAGCCGCAAAAACGTACAACAGCCGTAAAAGTGGCCTCTTTTGCAAATTTACTTTTTTGCGTGTAAAAGGTAAACGTAACAACCTAAACGTAAACGCAAATAACAAGCCTGAACATAGTAAAGATGGGCATCAACCCAAAATCGACCAAGGAATCTGAATTTGGTGATGGATTCACCGATTGAGTTGATCCTGCAAAAATAGCAAAAGAAAGGACCGGAACACGACTTATGAAACGGAGGTAGTATAACTGCATCTAAATCGATACAAGCCACACTGAGCCCAAGCCGCTGCCTATCAGTGGCGAAAAATTTATAAGGTGTTCAGAATCCTCCCTGACGAGTTCATGCTTCCTCCAAAAAGCCCCCGAGTGACAACCTCTAGGGCTGCTCCCATAGCCTTCTATCGGGTTTTGAGCCTCTACTATCGGTGCAGCGTTGGCTGCACAGCTCCCCTCCGCCAGAGAGTCAATTTTTTAATGTCTGAAAAAAGACTCCGCAGCATTGCCTAGCACCATGGAGAACCACTGAAATATCTTTTAATACGGCAAACAGTATGCCATCCACGCATTTCGGCCAAAATGTTTCACGCGTTACTGTCTGAATGTAGGTTTACTGGAAAATCTGTGTATCGTCTGCGCAATTGGGCATTGCATGTTTCCGGTTCTGAGAGCAGGTGTTCCAACCTATCCTTCAATTCATGTAAATAAATGGTTGTTCCTGATATATTTGCCATGCACCTGCATCACACACAGTGTGCTGTAAGTGATTCCACATACATTAGCCATATTTGTTAAGCAAATGAGTGGAACAAGGCTGTTCGCAATTTGCATATCTCGAGTAGAGACACTCGACCTCGTAAGCGAGTTCCTGCTACGCAGGAAATGTCCCCATATGACTTGTGCAGGTCATGTCAAATATGAAATTCCATGGTATGCAGGGTGGCTCAAGAGCTGTCAAGGCCCGATTTCCAGGAATTGTAAGCATTTGAAACGATGAGCGTCTGCGCGTCTGTGGAAGGATGCTGATGACACTTAGCGCATTGTCACGGCGCCCCAATGCATTGATGCAGTAGGCCGCAATGCGCTTGTGGACGTCGGGTCGTGCGGGCTTGGCGACAATGAGACCAGCGAAGGCGTGTCGTTGAGGGAAGAGGTACTATTGACATGCCCATGCGTTCTTTATGAGTTGCACGAGAGGCGCATGCTTGTATTTTCCAACTTGCAAAATACAAAATATAATGTCATTATTTCCCCGGCACTCAATTGAGCTCTGCCATCAATTGATGACTCATGTCCTTCAACGGATGATTATTGCCCCACGCCCCTCCCGACGTATACGGGTATACGGGTATACGTTATACAGTACGTACCTGGAAGTATGTCCCAGTACTACTGACACACGGTCGGCCAACAACATCCGACGAACGAAGCCACTGCGACGACCAAGTTGGTTGAATATTCTGTAGCCTATGCCCATCTCCTGGCGGCATTGAAACAAGGGCGATGCGGGGATTGTAAGGCAATCTGTCGTGGTTATATTTCAACGGTGATCCCCTAGCCATTGCACTGATCAGTGTAATCCCATCATGATGAGACCCCTGGAGTCTCAGGCTGAGACTCTCAGCGACTGTGTGTGCAACGCGATCGCAGGTTAGAATGTGCGCCAATAATCGACCCTGCGTTCGCGTTAGGACCGCATGAGTACACAGCCAGCTATCATATCACTCCTGGGGTGGCTGTGCCGGCCCGTCATATCCCCTAATCAGGGGATGATGCGCGATACACGACCGCATGGGGCACGATAGTGTGACGCTGTGCTATCGCAGCTCCATATAGTGTAGTATATTATAACCTTCCCCATTGCAACGTAACGTTTAGGATTTTTTGCGGTGGGACAATAAAAAAGCGCAACGGTGTGGAAAAAACAGCCATTAGAATGACGCCCAGGCTGACTTCAGGAATAGCTGGATTCGCCACAATCCGCTGTTCCGTTGGATGCTCGGGATTTTGCACCCAAAGTCAGTCACGGCCAAGGGCAACGATCGTCGATCTAAGGAAAATATCCATCACCCCGTTTATGGGCAGGGCTCCATATTTTCCTGATCTTAAATATTTGGCTTGTGAAACGGTGTTATTGTGGAGACAAAACTGTCATCCATTGCCAAATTGCTTGCGATTGCACCATAAGCATTCCCGCTGCAGCGACTGCCTCCTGCTCGTAGGGGAAAGCCAATCAGCTCATTGGAATGCTGGGTGAATGCAGAGGCTGGTGACAGGGCAGCCCTGGTGGGCAAGTTGCTATCAACACTTACCCATGGGTCGGAACAACTTTCGCCAATTTTCACAAACCGACGATACTGAATTCAATTTGTGGGAATGTTCCTACGTTAAACACACGTGTTGGGCACCCAAAGGCATGCGAAGCATAAAAACGCCTTCAGTTGGGAATTCGTATAGCCTGAATGGCCATCCCCATTCTCCCAATGGTGTACCAAGACCACATGACGCCGTCCGTAGCGTCATCCTCGCACCACTAGTGGAAAAAGGACGAAATAACACTTTTGCCAACACACATAAAACACGTTCCATCAAAGTTGTGCACGCTAAGAACACAAAATAACACAAACCCGTAGACTTTGTACACGATTGAGCACGTGTTATTTGGCCTTTTATTCCTAGTGCATGCTGCATTACTCTCGTGGCGGCGCCTGAACATCCACAGGCCGTACTGGACGCCTCACACATTGGCATGGCGACATCGAGGATGCCACCATGCAACGTTGGCGTGCACCTTTGGTATCAAGAATCGCCTGGGGTGCTGCATCCAGGTCACTTTCCACGGCGGCGTCCTGTGGGCGAGAAGGCGGTATCGTCGGGCATTAGAACCCACGGGGAAGGCAGCCCTCTCCACCTGTTTCCGTATAATCATGGAGGACTCGTTGCGAGCCCATGTGATGCGCGACCCACAAAAGGGCGTGGGACCAGAAAAGTTCTGGTGCCGTGGTCCTGGAAGTCCATTCTCAAAGCGGCGACGACCACCACTCCTTGCGGGAACCGCGGACACCAGGTTGCGAGTCTGTGCTGCTAGATGGCGGACGATGTGGGAGATCCTGGGCAGCCCGTTTGGGACACTTCGAGGCCATTGGACGACCCAACTCTGGTCGTCCCGCTGGCGGCTGCTCGTCAAAGGTCCTTCAGGTGACGAAGTGGTCCTGGACCCGGATCGGTGTGGCAAGTGCGTATGCCGTTGAACCCAGCGGTGAACGGACGTACGGAAGGCCTGCTTGCAGCAGAGGGCCCGCCTTCCTTCATGACGGCGTCGCCCAGCTTGACGTTGGCACCAGTGCACTCTCCACGGTTTGCATACGTTTGCCAGCATCCCCTTCGGGGCTGGACCTAGTGGACGCGGCCATCGTGTCCGTCCGCCTCCAGCGGCGGCGATCTTTGCAGCTTCCATCTACCGCAAGTCCAAGGTTCGCACTGTGTGCTGCGACTTGTTGGAGCTGATGGGCGCGCGATGGGGTCGCGTTGAAGCTGGGCGGCCCACAGGGCGCGAGCTGTTTGCCTGCACGTACGGATATGTTGCGGGACGCCGCAACAGGCGGCATGGGTCCGCAGGGTATGCGCGACCCGCATCAGCGCCAACAGCGTGTCCGCTTTTCGAAATGCCTATCGGGAGTTGTAGGGCCCTGCCGGCGGCCGCAGTGCTGCGAACAGGCGCCCCTCTCTCGGCTCCGGCGATCACGTCTTTCGCTGCAGCAACGGGAGCGGTCCTGTACGTCGAGAGACAGAGGTGCGCAGTGTTAAGCAAGCACCGCCATATGGCATGCTGCCCCCCGGGATCGTGACCCGCGGCTGCGCCAACGGCTGGCCTCGCGGGGTTGGGCCCATCACGATTGGGCGCCCTTACGTGGAGCGATCGCCCTCAAGGGGATGCGGGGGAAGGAGTTGAGTCCGCAGCGAGGGATGTTCCTTACACGGCAGCACCACATACATACTCTATGACAGATTACTATTCCTGTCTGGTTTGACTCCAGCATGGTGTGTCCAATTCCCATTGCCCTCGCCAGGGACTCGTTTCCACAAAATCACACCATCAAAGCCATGAACAAGCTTCGCATCTCGGCACCAACAGGAGCGGGCGATGTGTCTCACTGGTAGAAAACAGCCTGTTTGCGATGCCAGCTGCGATGCCATTTTGACACATACTGATGCTATCGCAGTGATTGCGATGGCATAAAAGGGGCTGCGATGGCATCGATTTCCATCACATGGCAACGCAGTCGGTATCGCAAACAGGCTGTTTTCTACTGGTGTCTGGTGTGTGCGGGTTGCATTGTGCGAGGCCATTTCCAGTCAACTGTAAGGTGGTCGGCAATTGCCGTTCTCATATCTACAGGTTGCGCAGCGTCATGGGATATCCACCCCATATTATTACAAACCCCTCCCTGAGGTTCCAAACCACGTTACTGTCCACGACCAGCTGTTGGTATCGATCGCTCAGTTTTGCATCGTTTGGGCCCTTGTATGTCCTATGTGTTCCTGTGTATCCTGTATGAGCATCCTAATGTGGGGAACTGTGGTACATGCATTTGATAAAAATGCCAGCGTCGTACAGGACAGACTGAGGGTAGTATATAATACGAATTCCCTGCCCAAAAAATGCTTTTTGGAAAACGCTCTGGACCAAGGTATCCTGGTCGATGCAGAAAATCGTGGACCAGATTATGCGTGGGAAAACATATAGGAAACTTGTTTGAGCTACAAGATAGAATGTCGAGAATTTTGTGCTACAAAAGCGATGGTAATCGAAAGCAATGAGGTCCTGCTGGGCCTCATAGTGTCATACACCTCAATTTAAAGTACATGCTGTTCCTACCGGTGCCACACTCAGTAGGATCTGAAAATAGAATCATTTGCTGGTTTGGCAGCGGAAAGGGTGTGTCTCCCTAAGCCTACAAAACACGTGCTGAGCTGTGGGCATTTCTACTTTGCACGCATGGTCCCGATGCCGAAATGGGTCCTTGCAAGTTATCTGGTAGCCTAGAATGGGATACGCCAAAACCGTGTCATGTGTCGTGGCCCTGAAATTTCCGTGACCTCAGAAAAACGAGTCCAATATCATAATAGGAAAATCGCGTGCTAATTAATGCACCATGTCCAACCGCTTGTAGTTCCTTTCCTATAGCGCGCAGAATCCTTTTTAAAAGTTAGATTTCGGAGCATTTCTTTTGAGTAATCTCTCAATTGCCCATTATGTGTGGAGCCTCCAGGATATTGCTTGTGCGACTTTTGGCCCTTGCGCTTGTGGGTCGTACTCCAGACCTGGTGGTGGGCAATGAAGATGGTAGTGCGAGCGGTCTTGCAAATGGTAGGGTATGATCGGACCGGGCAGTAAAGCAAGATTGCATCTGGGAAAGGTGGACGTTGATGCATATTGCTGCATTGGCGTTGATGCTATGGCAAGCGCCACTTCAACAATGGTGCATATGTCAATGTTGACAAGCGCTGATTGTGTGCAAACGTTGTGACAATTTTGGTACATTGGGCTTGCTGAAAGTTTTTCGAAGTTGTGTCAGCAACAATGTAAGATAATATTGGATCAATGTATACCACTTGTTCAGACATATTTACTTATGATGTACATTTTGCTGACAGTCTGGCTTTCTGGAAACCAGTGTCAAGGGATGCCTGTTGGTGGATTTGGTTTGCCGTGGGTGACTGCATCTCTTACTGAAGATTTCCAATATATTCTTTCTCTTGGCTTCAGCTTGCCACTGCCAGCTGTTAGGCGCAAAGTTAGCTGGCCATTTCTGTGCCAGAGAAGGAGATTCATTGGCCCGGCATCGTTGTCAGTAACCTCGGAAGATCAATGGACATAGTTAATTGACACCAGATTGAGACCGTTTGGTTAATTGAAGGCTTATGGATCTTGATTGCACTAGTCATCATGTAGATATTTGCAGCCTAATTGAAATTGTCCTTGTCCATGTGCAAGTTTCGCACAAAATTCCGTTTACCCTCTCGCGATATCGTCCAAATTGTCCGCATTTCCTCAAAAAGAATTGGCAGCGCAAGACCCTTTTATTGGTATCGGCATCATACAGTTCATGTTCCTGGTGAACCTTGGTGGCCACCCTTTTTGCAGTGCTGCATGCGTTTCTAGAAAACCCTCTTTCATTGAGTATCTCGTTGGATTCAATCAGCTCGTTGTCATTTTGCATGGCGTCTACGCGCATGGTCTCCTGCACTTTGGCGCACAAAAATGAAGGCGCCTTGGTACACTTAGCGACAATGGACGTTAAGTTGAGACACACCCCACCCCCACCCACCCGTAGTGTCCATCCTTATGTCTATGTCAGGATTATATATGCATCCACATACCTAACAATTGAACACAGTTTCTTGACGTTATTGAGAAGAAAAATGTCTAAGAGTTGTGCAAATT